>CM030374.1:25459241-25708647 GCA_003604175.2 Clonorchis sinensis
ACCCCGGGCAACTCGCTAATGGCTAGCGGTACTGGCAGAAGTGGTTTAATCGCGCAGTCAGTAGCGCTCGTGCATCAAAGCTTTCGCCTGCAATGCGTAGCTATCCAACTTCTGGACACACCGAACACACCATCGACTCCAAGGCTTGGCTGTATGTCCCACACTCCCGTTTCCGGTGATCGAAACTGATAAACTGAATTGAAATTGAATAATGTAATACCTTAACTGTTAACATGCACATCACTTTCGGCACCAAGTTCGCCACCCGATTACGCTGATAAGGGTGTGACTCGCTATCAAAAATAAAAAAGTCGCTAGACGGTAACATCCTTTCGGTGCCTAGCTACCAAGCCATTTAAATGAAGCATGCGGGCTGAGATACTGTCAGTTTGCTCAAGCCTTGACAAAAGCAGTCGCGGTTCATAGGTTGGGTTCGTAAAACGGATATTCTAGTCGGCAAGTCCACACTCTAGCGACTGAGCCAACTCAAGCCTCGTGATTACGGTGGTTTTGTTATGATTAACAATCTACGAAGTGTTTAGAAAATCCAACCACTGACGATCCTGCCGTCTAAAGCAGCTACCAACCTACACATTGCACACTAGGGGCTTCAGAATTAAGAAAGTTAATTATTGTGGAAACTAACGACAGTTCGCTCCTCATAACCACAAGTGACCTTTGGATGAACTATCCTTACATCGATTGGTCGATTCACCCGGTGGGATAGTGTACCGTTTTTTTGCCTCACCGCAGTGTTGGAAGAATTTAGGCCGATCATCATCATCGGCAGCATGGCATCAGTGTTCAACACCGATGCTTCGCTGACACGATTTATTTGAAAGCCCTATTGTGAAGAAAAGAATAAAGGTGGACGGGGGAGGGACATAGCGTTGCTTACTACAAGCATTCGGAGGTGCCTACACCTCCAAACACTCATTCAGGCAATCTGGATAGAAACTGACAACAAGAACGCCACTGACATCTGTTGGCAGCCATACTTTGCAGCGTCTCCAACCAGGCGCAGTGGGGATCACGCGGTCCCCATTCTGGAAGGCGAGTAGCACCGACAACAACCAACGTTTCGTGATTTCTTTCAAACCCCTCTGCCACGTCAAAAGTTGGCCACCTCTCTGCTCCCGCCACTCTGAATTGGGCATGGAAAACAGCACCCCCTTCGGCAAACGATGGTTAGCCATACGCAATACATGTCTCAACCAACTCAATTTCCGGTGCTGGACACATTCTTCAATGGAACTACCCGTTGCACAACCAAAAACTGGCTTTCCGATTGCCGACACCAACGCACACGAGCTATGGTTCTGAGACAACGACTGTCGAACACCTGAAGACGTCTCAGTTCCGCTGCTCGAACAGGCCAAGTCTCAGCCATACAACACAACAGCCCGCACTGTAGCTTGATACACACGTCCCCTGTGATTCAGGGATACATCACTTTGACGTCATAGGTGTCTCAAAGTAGCAAATGCGATCCGAGCTTTGCAGACTCGTGCATTGGCCTCATCTGTCACACTACACTCAGAACTGATACAGCTTCCAAGATATGTAAAACTCAACTTCCACAACTTCCAGTGCCTCTCCTTGGATTGTAAGTGGCGTGTTCAGTGACTGCATGTCCACGAGCATGACCTTACGCTTTGTAGGTGCAAAGTGCATACCAAAGGACGAGATGACTTTGGTCAGTTCATCCAAAAACACCTGCGCTTTCTCCTCCTCTTCAAAGATGAGAACGATGCCACCTGCATATTCCAGACCGACAAGGTTTTCGTCACAAGCTGTTTGAACACCGGGGTCTTGGAGACCTTCCAGCCTTCGTCTCATGATTTCGTCGATCACAATGTTAAATAGGAATGGAATGGGCAACCCTGACGGACACCGCTTTGTGTACGGAAGCTTTTGGAGAGCTTCCCATGGCACGAGTTTATTGTTAGACGTAGGTATCATGGTTGTGTGTGGGCTGGGATTCTGTCAGGGCGCCCACACCTAGAAAGGAGGTCGAATAGGGTTCTCAACCAAAGCCTTTGGCTCAAAAGCCTAACCGCAAGGCAGCGGTGTTTGGCAGGAAATGCAAATGCATTACTGTTTCTACGGAACAAGTCGCCACATGTTCCAACCCCCAACCTGGAAGACCAGGAGATTGTGTTCGTCAGACCTCTAACCAGTGACCAACCTGGTATGAGAGACTCTGAGTGTCGGATGCCTACCCCCCAGTATAGCTCAATGGGTCGCTGAGGTGCGCTAACCGTCACACCACAGTAAGGTCCAGTCTCTTCGTGACGGTTAGGCCGACACACCTGCTCCTGTCTACAGATTCAAGAACTTTGCTTTGGAAGTGCAAGAATCCTATTCCCAACTCGTCCATGTGAACCTACAGACGAATTTTGACGACGTAAGTGAATACAGTGGTTGGAAATGCAGTCGTGCCCCAAACTATTCCGAGCATCAAGACAGCTACCCGAATTACCAATAGAAGGATGCGGGACATCACTGGTCTTTGAGTTCAAGTTCTGTGCCCCTTTTTATCCTAAACTACACCTTGTGCCTTTCAGGTGAACGGCAGCCACTGAACGACAAGGACAAACCGATCCAAGAAACTTGGGCGAAAGCCTCGATACCGTGTATCAATCCGTAAAAATCCGTGAAATGTGAACCACGGATTTTCAAGGTCATGTGGATTTGTAGTCTTTTAGACAAGCCATCAAATCCATGGACGACCCTCAAGTTCTGTATGGTCCATCAAGTGAAGCAACCATCGGACAAGATTGTCGGTCTCATACACTCATGGTATTTAGACGTAACATGGTTCAAGTCCACTTCCAAGGGTTGGAACGTGTCCTACGTGTAACGCGGCGCAGATGCTTAAATTTGGCGGCCTTCACAGTTATCGCTTTGGCGCGGACTGTGGTGTCCACTCCACATTTTCCACAGCATTGCTACGGATCTAGTAACTTTACACTCTTATGTTAATCCAGGTTCACCATCTGAAAAGTTAAACCAATGAATGGCCTTTGGAATTGTATCTGACCCACTAATTTTCGGGGCCTGAAGGCACATTTGATCTCCAGTTCCCTATTGCGTGCTCCGGTCCGAGGATAGCACGAAATTCGGTAACATGGTTCAAGTCCACTTCCAAGGGTTGGAACGTGTCCTACGTGTAACGCGGCGCAGATGCTTAAATTTGGCGGCCTTCACAGTTATCGCTTTGGCGCGGACTGTGGTGTCCACTCCACATTTTCCACAGCATTGCTACGGATCTAGTAACTTTACACTCTTATGTTAATCCAGGTTCACCATCTGAAAAGTTAAACCAATGAATGGCCTTTGGAATTGTATCTGACCCACTAATTTTCGGGGCCTGAAGGCACATTTGATCTCCAGTTCCCTATTGCGTGCTCCGGTCCGAGGATAACACGAAATTCGCTTTGACTGACCCAAGATTGGATATTTACAACTTCCTTCTTATATCTCCCGTTCGGTAATCGGGCCTCACCGAGGCGTCTGGCGCGCGACACGAGCTTTGAACCAGGATGTTTCGTTTTTTCAGCCTCTGCAAGTTCCCTACCCTGCTTGCTTTTAGCTCGGGCACACTATTCTCGCTTTACTGGTCTTAAGTGCCTACTTATGTAAAAGGCACCATAGCCGTCGGATTAGACTGGTAGTTACCTTGGCCGCCGTCGCCATGTGTCGCCCCACTTAGCCAATGTCTTACTGTGCAATGACCACTCCTGGCGGTTATTCAAAGACTCCATGAACAAATCATAAAGCGACATAAGGTAACTTCGCGACCCTCTCTTGATTACCGGTGTTGAGCATCGCCGTAACTATCCTCAAGTACACTTCGAACCGATTCCCCCATCTCCCCTGATCACCGTCCTCCTCAACCCACGTCATCCGCACTCCACCGCCACTAGCCCCATCGCTTGGCAATGATCCAGGACCCCAAACTAACGAAATATGACCCGGTTTCTGTCTTTAAAATCATGGTTCTAAATGAAGCCGACTTGCCGGAGGCATGTATTTACCGCACGCAGAGAAGCTGTCGGTAAATATTTTTAGCACACCGTCGGCTCAAAGCAAACCTACAGCAGCCAGCGAGCAGCACCCTCATTCATCGTGCATCGCGGCTCACACATAGACTAGGTTCGGAAAGTCACTCAGTCGGTCGTCTATCCGAAGTGTACTCTGGGTGCAGGAGAATATAGCACTTGCTTCAGTTACTGATAGTGAGCAGTTTAAGAATCACTTGCCTCTGTGCGCACTCGGAAACACCGTAGGATATTTCTTGGCACCATGTATGACCGGGTTTACCTCATCGCAGTGTCCTCCCAGGAGGTCACCTATGATGCGGTAGAAGGACCGCTCTCGATCGCACGTTTACGTTGATCGGTCCTGTCGTATTCAGCAAATAACGTGACACAAGTGAGTCACCATGCAACGCGAAGGTACGAAAAGCTGCGAAGTTCGCGTTCGCGTGCATGTTTATGTAATTTTGAGGTGTCAGAAGCTTCACAGAGGGGTGATTGAGGTCTTCAAATAAACAAGCAGCTCAGAAGCATGGCTCTAACGCAGTCAAGTTCGGGTTGATTACGCCTGATCAGTCCAACGTCTAAAAGGACCCGTGACTCCTACCTTAAAAGCGGGAAAGCGCAACGAGTCAAAATACTTGGTGGATCCAGGTTATGCATGACGTATTCGCTGATACCTACAACAACCGTCAACGAGAGAGCTAAGCATGTAAATATTGTTTTTTCAACTATTGGGGGTCATACCCTGAGGTGCTGTCATGATAGTAAGGTCAAAACAAAAGTAAAACAGGCGCCATATGTGAGCGTCTACGAATGATGGAGGTGCGGCATTCACGTAAGTCTAAGTATGGTCCAACATAAATAGAGGAGTGCTGATATTAGCACGAACAAGTTACTCGGCCCTCAAAACGGCGGAAATTAGGATATGCGCAAAGGTGGAACACAGGCTGCATGTGGTTGACATGGTAAGAGACTGTCACACGGCGAAAGCCAGATTTTGGAGGACCGGAATTAGTATCGCCAGGGTGTATATATATATATAGACTAAAAGGGGCGACCCTTACAATGATCGGACGAATTTGAGCAGTTGGGACTCTAACTAGACTAATAGAGATTATTGTTGAGGCGAAGGACCACACTTAGTCCGACTGGGGCAAAAAGGGGCCTCTACCACGAAAATTTTGGTTACTTTGGAAGCAGGTTAACTCGCCTATCCTGATGAACGTGAACATTCTTCGCCCGATATACTAAAGCAGAGATTGTTTGTAGGGCGCAGAGCCAGTATGCGCACCAATAACATGCCAGGACTGAAATTGGCGCAGGTGTGGTGAACCGCGGAGAAGCCAGCGCATTTGGTATGGCAATTGCGGTGGCCTCTTTCCTTACTCGCAACTTCGCCCATGCATGGCCCCGTGCTCGAACGTCTTAAGTGAAGCATCTGCAGTTATTAAACATAGGGTGGCTAGAGTTGGCCAGGCAATTGTAGAAGAAGAACGAAGTCGTTCTTTGACCTATTTAGGGCGTGGCCTTAGAATTATGCGGTGTTGCTGCCGCCCAGCATAGATGGCCACAACTAAACTGTTCAATTAAAAGGAGAAAAAGAGTAACGCGTGAGACTGAGAATCGCCGGGTTTAGTGGGCCTACTGCGATGTGAAATAGTGAGTGAACAGAAGTGATTAAAATTTCTGATTGCTGCGTCTAAATAATAGCAAATGATCTTAAAAAAGATACGCTGTACTCTTAGATGGAGTGTGCAGAATGGCGACAGGTAGTAGGATTGAACGGGTGTGGCCATGTGTAAATGTGAGGAACATACACTGGCCAGATGGGACGCTAGTGATAGCATATGTGCTTGCTCATTGTGCTAGACAGAAAGGAGAGAAACACGAGACGGGAGAGTACGGTGCGCCACACCGCTTTCAGTGACTATTCTAGGACCTCGGGTGAAATGGGGAGCGAATATAAAATAAGATTCAGTGCGCAGACGAACGTATCACCCAAATGCATACCAGCCGTTCGTGGATACTTGGTTCATCGTCTGGTAACGGGAAAACGGTGGTCAAATGGCACGACGCATTCGGGTGTTAATTAAATAGAACGAATTATCTATCTGAAGGGATCTCTCTTCTCTGTAGACTGAAACGCATCCTTCCCCATTCCCCCTCTTCCCAAGCTTCAAACTTCGGCTGTAGTTGCGCAAACTCCCTGTGCAATTCACTCAGTCTGGCCTGTCCCAGGTCTAAACTCACATGGTCCTCCTACTGATTGGAAATTTTCCGTGGCGGCAGACGTCAGGTTTTTCTCTCTATATATATTAATGCACATTACCCCATTTGAGGTCTCCTCAAACTCCCCAGGCTTTACTAATCTCATCCCACCCCCTCATCTTCCCAAGCTTTGAACTTCGGCAATGCCCGGTTTGGACGAACTGGTTGGCTGTTACATAATCACTCTGATGATACTCCCGCAATTATTTTCTTCAGAATCTCGACCGCAATCTCGCCCATTTGAGCCTGTAATCGCAACGACAAAACGAATTTTTCGCCTGGCCCCAACAACCTCGTTCGAAACCGCTCAACCTATCGTTCGGAGTTAACCAACCTAGTCTCCTACCGTAATTTCAGGTTTTTTCTTTCCAAAGTTCAATTTCCTTTACGGTGTTCGTTTGGCCCTACTCATTGGAGCTATCTCCCTATCAAAACTATCTTTACACCTGACTTCCCTACAACAGTGAGGCCAACGATTCTACTCGATTTCAATTTGAACCATACTCTTGAGACAAAATTTGTCATTTGTTTCCATATCAAATTCTGCAATCTCCATCCACATTTTTGCTTTTTGTGAACCCAGCCATTTACTCGACCGCTCAAGGTCACTCATGGCCAGCAACGGTTTTCGGTTTTAGTTCAGGCCAGCTGGGGTTACCTTCGAACTAGCCGTACCAAATGCCCACTGTCCTCGTTCCTTTTGGTTCCCATAACTGCGGTGACACTTCACATAATAAGCATGCTTCTTTGGTTGTAACTTCTCCTCCATTGTATATTTGCCTGCCGCGTTCAAGTTGTAAAGACATGATGATGCCTAAGTCGCCAAGCTCCATACAGGTTTGGAAAAAACCTATTATTATTATAAACCCCTGGTAATTTTGTTTCATTCCCATGCCGATTTAGTCACCCAAGTCTATTGCCCAATGATTATGATCGCCCACTTTTCCGCGCAATTCCCAGCACCCGCCAATCCCATCCAGTCGGGTTTTACACTGGCTGTTAGCGCGTGATCATGCCATAGGGAATAAGTACACGAATCGGTTATAAACATTGTTAACATTATATTATCGTTCGAAAGGTGAAACAAAATGGTCGAGTATTACATTACAACTTTCAGTCCACTAGTTGTGACGTAAATAACTTGATTATCAGAAGGTAAAGCACTAAGAATTTCTGCCTCAATAAAACGTGATGAGCATAATCATTAGGCGTGCAGAGGGCACTCATTAGAACACGCGTCACAAAGACTCAAATCGCGTGAAAATTTTCGTCGCACTTGCAACCTTAGCCGACTACTTGTACACTACAAATTCATATCCATTTTTTACGCGACTATCGCTTTGTAACGCGCCAGGCTTATGAACTTCAACACATCAGGTCAAGTTGTATTTATGTTCATGCAAGCATCAAACACGAAGGGACACACCTCTATTCACACTGCACACAATAAATAGGCATACAACTAGGCTCAACACACATACTCGCGCGCACAGGAGAGGAAGTCAACAGAGCTCCGCAAGTCCCCACGGACAACTACGGAACATGTGCAGCAGCCATACTGCAGAGAAGACACGTCCCGCGTCCGGAACTTCACTCAGGAACTCTCAACAAGTGTCCTAAACGATAAGTCACTTTTTGGCTTATTCCACTTTTCGCATTGTATCTATTTTTAACAAGTGCACCTAACTGTTGTATTCATCACATTCTAGTAGGACAGAAATTTGTTAGTGCTTGTTGCCTTCTGATAATCAAATTAATTACGTCACAACTAGAGCACTAACAATTGGTGAGCCCGACGCGATCTGTATCCCATCAGTTCCTCCAGTGCAAGATATTCCCTCACCTTCGATCACACCAACACCCAACATTAACGCCACCTCTGTCCATCTTCCACCATTCTGGCACCACGACCCATACACCTGGTTCACACAAGTTCAAGCTCAGTTTGCCCTTCGCGAAATCACGCGAGAGCACATAAGGTATTATCATATGCTTGCAGTACTCCCTCCCGAAAGTGCGGCCGATTTACGCGACATATTGGTGGACCCTGACGGCGCCAAGCCTTATGCGCAATTTCGTACTGCCATCATTGAATGCTGTAGTTTCTCCGAACACAAACGAATGGGACAACTACTTAGCGGAGAATCTCTCGATGGCTTTACCCCATCTCAACTATTGCGGCGACTTTACAGCATCATGTCGGATCGCAACATTGATGAAGTTTTGGTTAAGCAGCTTTTTCTGAAACGTCTACCACCCCATTTACAATCAATTCTCGCTTCTTGTTCAGAAGGTGTTCCACCCTCTGGACTTGTCAGCATAAGCAGATAAGATACTTGAACCGTGCTTTTCTAGTATTTCTTATTTAGACGCACTAGTTTTTGTGTCCACTTTTCACGATTGGCTTGACAATATAACTAAACAGGTAGAAGCCGTTCGCCTGTCTCTACCCTACCAGTTTCGCCCTGCGCTGTCGCGTACACGCTCGCATTCTCGACCACATTCACCCTCCACGGGAAATGGTCACAGCACCTTCGAACATCGTGCACCCAAGTGCTCGCAACCGTGTTCCTTCCGAAATAACCACATGCACCCTCAGTCAATTTCGGGAAACGCACGGGCAGAATCATAGAGGCGAGTAAAGTTCAATGCCCTTCTCATATCACTCGCCGGCTGACAGTTTTCGACAAAACTTCTGGTCTCAGTTTTCTTATTGATACTGGAGCCGACATCAACAGTATTCCTCTATCCGCCACTTATTCCAATTCCATACCTTTTGTTTTCACCAACCAAACCCAAAACACTCCGTATTTCACCACACTCATACACATAACCCTCCTGTTTTTTACAAGCCCACGTCGTTTAGCCCCTGAAAAGTTACAGATAGCCAAGAACGAATTTCAGCATATGCTCCAACTAGGTATCATCAGACCTTCTCAAAGCACGTGGACTTCACCTCTCCATGTGGCACCTAACAAAACGTCCTCAGACTGGCGCCCTTGCGGTGGCTACCGTGCACTCAACAGTGTCACCATACTAGACCGTTATCCCACCCCACACCTACACGATTTTACTTCTCCTCTAAACGGATGCACCATTTTCCCATACTGACATCCTATGCGTTTATCATCACGTCCCTATACATTCAGATGACGCTCATAAAACCGCTATTACCACACCATTCGGGCTGTTCGAATTTTTACCTATGCATTTTAGTCTTTGTAAAGCAGCCCAAGCTCTTCATTGATTCATTGACCAAGTGCTATCGGGTCCGCCGTTTGTATTCCTAGATGTATTCCGTTTGTTTTCCTAGATGACATTTTGGTTGCTAGCACAGGCCCTGAACAACACACCGAACATGTACGCCTCTTATTCATTCGAGTACGCGATCACGGCGTTGTTATCAACGCTCAAAAATGTATTTCTGGTTCATCTTCGTTAAACTTTCTTGATCATAAGATTAATCAAGACGGTATATCGCAGGACACTGACAAGTTGCTCATTATTCGTAATTTCCCTGTACCTAGTCCCTTTAAGCAGCTCAAGCGTTTTTGGGAATGATTAACTTCTACGACGGTTCATTCCTAAGGCTGCTTCCTTATTAGCACCACTTACACATCTTCTGTCTTGAAACCCCAAAACTTTTCGATTGATGGATTCAGCCATATCTGCCTTCCAGCAAGCCAAAGCCTCCTTAGCTGATTCCCTCAAACTATTTCACTAACAAGATAGTTCCTTTCTATCACGCAACGTTGACGCTTTTAACCATGCTACAGGCGCAGTTTGCATCAGATTATCAATAATGTGTATCATCCACTTGCACCTTCTCCCATAAGCTTCACCCACCGAATCACGTCACAGTACATTTGGTAGAGAACTGTTAGCCGTTTACCTATCGATCCGCCATTTCCGTCATTTGCTGGAAGGACGCGAATTTTGCATCTATAATAATAATAATAATAATAATGTTTATTCCCAAATTTTGGGTGACATACCGTCTGGCATGATCATACGTTTACAGTCAGAATGAAGCATGACTGGGGTTGCGGGTAGTGCGGATTGCGCGAAAGAGGACAATGTCATAAACAGTGGGAAATATCCGATGAAATAATGATAGGTTGCTTTCCCAACTTGTAGGGAACAATGGTCAGGAGGTCCGACTAGTTCAAAGACATGAACATGGCGGACCATAAACCCTTAACGTCAGCCTTACTAGCCAAGCCTGATAAATATTCACCTCTCGAAATACGTCAACTTGATTATATTTCTCAATTCAACAATGACATTCGCCATATATCAGGACATCTGACACATCGTCGCTGACACCTTATCTCGTCCGGAAATTGACTCACTCCACCTGGCCCCACGATCGATCTGCAGCGTATGGCGCAACTATAAAAAGACGAGCCCGCCATACTGCCGTCACCGGACAAATCTTCATTACAGCTTAGACCGGTACCAATACAAACAGCACCAGGTAACATGGGCAGTGATTCCTCTACATCCGTTCCAAGCCTCTTAGTTCCATGCGCAATGCGTCGCCTCGTTTTCGACGCGCTACATAACGTAACACACCCAGGAAGACGTGCAACCAGCAAACTCATCTCACAACGCCTTGTATGACCGAATATGAACAACGGCATCCGTTCATGGGCGAGAACTTGTCTGGCTTGTCAAAAGTCATTCGGCATACTTATGCACCCGTTGGCACCTTCTCCCAAGCAGACTGCCGATTCGCCCACGTTCACTTGGATATTGTTGGCCCACTTCCCCCATCCAACGGCAATTCGCATCTTCTTACTTGCGTCGATACGTTTACGAGATGGCCCGAAGCCATCCCAATTCCTGATATCTCTGCGATGACGATTGCTTGTGCTTTTTCACCAGATAGATCTCTATATTCGGTATTCCCTCTTACATTACAACAAACCGTGTTCGCAGTTCGAATCTCAACTCTTCCGGCAATTCATTGAACCTCTAGGTTGCAAACGCATCCGCACCACCGCGTATCATCCACAAGCTAATGGCTTGTTTGGACGTTTCACAACACTAAAAAACGGCCATCAATGCTCATCAGCAAACTAACAAGAGAGTGACCTAGTCCCCTTTTACTGCTTCATTGACGCACTATGTTTCGTTCCACACTACAATGTACACCAGCCAAGTTGGTCTTCGGTACATCACAACGAATCCCCGGACAGTCATTTTCTTCAGAAACTAGTTTTCATTGTGATTCATTAACATACGTCACCCAACTGAAAACGCATATGTCGCGCCTACGCTATCATTCTCCAACAGTGGTTAACAAACAATGGTTGTTAACAATGGTTAATAAGTCCAGAGAGTGGAACACCTTCTGAACAAGAAGCGAGAATTGATTGTAAATGGGGTGGTAGACGTTTCAGAAAAAGCTGCTTAACCAAAACTTCATCAATGTTGCGATCCGACATGATGCTGTAAAGTCGCCGCAATAGTTGAGATGGGGTAAAGCCATCGAGAGATTCTCCGCTAAGTAGTTGTCCCATTCGTTTGTGTTCGGAGAAACTACAGCATTCAATGATGGCAGTACGAAATTGCGCATAAGGCTTGGCGCCGTCAGGGTCCACCAATATGTCGCGTAAATCGGCCGCTTTCGGGAGGGAGTACTGCAAGCATATGATAATACCTTATGTGCTCTCGCGTGATTTCGCGAAGGGCAAACTGAGCTTGAACTTGTGTGAACCAGGTGTATGGGTCGTGGTGCCAGAATGGTGGAAGATGGACAGAGGTGGCGTTAATGTTGGGTGTTGGTGTGATCGAAGGTGAGGGAATATCTTGCACTGGAGGAACTGACATGGGATACAGATCGCGTCGGGCTCACCAATTGTTAGTGCTCTAGTTGTGACGTAATTAATTTGATTATCAGAAGGCAACAAGCACTAACAAATTTCTGTCCTACTAGAATGTGATGAATACAACAGTTAGGTGCACTTGTTAAAAATAGATACAATGCGAAAAGTGGAATAAGCCAAAAAGTGACTTATCGTTTAGGACACTTGTTGAGAGTTCTGAGTGAAGTTCCGGACGCGGGACGTGTCTTCTCTGCAGTATGGCTGCTACATGTTCCGTAGTTGTCCGTGGGGACTTGCGGAGCTCTGTTGACTTCCTCTCCTGTGCGCGCAGTATGTGTGTTGAGCCTAGTTGTATGCCTATTTATTGTGTGCAGTGTGAATAGAGGTGTGTCCCTTCGTGTTTGATGCTTGCATGAACATAAATACAACTTGACCTGATGTGTTGAAGTTCATAAGCCTGGCGCGTTACGCAAGCGATAGTCGCGTAAAAAATGGATATGAATTTGTAGTGTACAAGTAGTCGGCTAAGGTTGCAAGTGCGACGAAAATTTTCACGCGATTTGAGTCTTTGTGACGCGTGTTCTGATGAGTAGCCTCTACACATCCTTCGGTGCAAAACCTGGCCGCAACAATGGAACGCATAGTAAGATTGTCAATTGCTAATGGACGGTTAATAAAATATCGCGAATTGTTTTTCAAAGCCAGGATGTAAAAAACCATAACCTATTATTTCCCAATGGTTTCATGAACAGATGAGACGTTTTCTAGTTTTCCGTTTACGTGATATCTTAATCGGGAGGGTTGGGATCGAAGTCAAAGATTTTGAATTTAAACCAGAGGAAATTGGCTGCAGGAGTGGTGTGATCACCGCTTTTGTAATAAAAGCTACGATATCATTAGACGGAAGAAGTCCTTGAGCCCAAATAATCTACCCTCTTGTGAACGATAGGTTTTCGGAAATCCATCTTTCCCAAAACTGCGATATTTAGTACTATACTACGGTTCACGAACAGGAAGCAGCATTTGGCCATTCAACAGACCTCTCTGGCCTTAAGTGTCTTGACGTATGGTTCCACTAAATGCTGTCGCTTTGTAATCAAGTTCACTTCCCCGTTTACTTTCACACTTTTTCCACTTCTCTGTATCATTCTGTGCCTTTAATTTTCTTCCTCTAGTTGGCAGTCAATTTACTCATTATTGAAGGAACAATCGGATCATTCATCCGTTCATTCAAGTTGCGGTACACAAAGCATAGACAGAGGTTGTAGTAGGGGAGTGAATATTCACGATCATCCGGTTTGTATATTGGCAAAGCACTATGGTGCTCGCATTGTATTTTATATCCCTCTTAGTAATTGAAACTAACAACCTCAGTAGACGGCAGTTTTCGCGCACTGCAGGCCACAGGAATGAGCTGAGCAATCTGTACACTGTATTGAATAATAATTTGACCAAGCGGCGAAAGGTCATATGCCCTTACTAGATAGCTGCATTTCACAGGACCGGGGTGGCCAGTTGGTTTTCCAAACTCTCGTATTTGGATCTGACTGTTGTACGTGACGTCACTATATTTGCACCTTTGTGAATCCAAATCACACGTAACATGGTAACCGGTAATCCAAGGCTTTTAAGAAATTCCAGACCGTTGATCTTCCCAATGGTAGGGGCAATGGAGCATGCTTGTCATATCCAAGAGCTATTCACGCTCGGTAACACCATCATCAGGCCACTGCTAGAAATCAGTTTACAAACCAACCACATAGCCTTAAAGAACAATAAATCTCTACTCCCGTCCACGAAAAATAAGGCCATTAAAAATGTTATGGGCCTGGAATGTGAACCATATAAACTGAGGTACTGACTCTCGACCGAAAGAAGGTTCGTCGGTATGGTAGACACATGCAGAATATACTGCTTGGGAACCTGAGAACTCTGCGTTCTCTTCTACAAATTTGCTCCCATCCCTGGATGTAAAAACGGCAAAATAAATCAAAAGTTTTAAATTGTTAGGAAAAATTTTAAAAGGGAAAGTCGAATTAACAACAGAAAATTGTGAGTAAAGTTCTCCCGTTCCCCGATCTACAAATTTGTCTCACCATTGCGCGCCTATATCTAAATTTAGAAGGTTGCGCTGTCACAAAAGGACGATCGCGTTGACGCCTAACGTAGCCGATCGCAACTATCTTGAAGTGGATCACCGGAAAGTCGTTGCTATAGGAGATCCACAAGAAGCCCCGGAAACCAGGGAATGAGAGGAACACCCAACACCGACTGACAACATTTTCAGGTGTGCTTGCGTTGCCTCCTGTTTTCGCGTTTTAAATGAACGGATTCGAAAAATGACCGGATAAGCCAAAAACCTGACTCTCCCAACTGGTCTCCCGCCTCTACCATAGGCGCGTTATGCATTCCAAAAACATAGCGAGACGACTGCCAACAACGAGACTTAGTCTCTACTGCTAGGTCGTAGAGATCAGCGGAAACGTTGCATTTTAAATAAAACGCATGATGAGAAAGTGTCCTGGACGAGTGTCAACAACGCTGGTTCCTTCCTGGACCAATACTACCGCGCTCCATCGCTAGTTCTTTGGTTTCAATGCGGCTGCCAAGACCGCCACGGCGTCTCTGGTTGACAGGCGCATGGGGGAGGACGAGAAAGTCTGTTGATTCGTACCCTAGAAAAGAAATGCGATTGTAACTGGCACAAGGACTCCTTGGTGGTGTCCTAATAAGACCTGAATACGAATTGCTTCGCGCAGGATGCTTACTCAGGGAGGTAGGCAAACGAACTTTTGGGCTTGATGACGCATCCCTCTCCAACTGAGGTTCAGAGGGTCATTGAACAAGCTTTCAGGTGATAGAATGCCTCTCAGGCATATATCTTAGAATCGCCTTCTAGAAACATGGAAACTGGGTCGCATTTGTCCTAAAAGAGAGGAGTAAAACAGGCTTCCACTGGGCGACGGATAAGCCGACCCCGAACTTCGGGCCAATGCAAAGATAGCTATGGACTCTGGTGCACGTAGAAGCACGTTGGTGTAACTGGGCTTGCCTCTGAGTCACAGTTTCTAAGCTCACTTGATCCCCGACTACCAACGACTGTCATGTTTACGAGCAGGCCTCGCCTTCAATGTATGTAGAACTACCGTCGCCCATTACCTTGGTGAACGTCAAGTGCACGGCTGTGAACTCCACACCCAAGTCACATGTTCTAAGGTGGACTGGGTCAGCTTTGCAGAAACAAGCAGTGAAGGCTGCCGACAGACAAGCAGTCACAGGCGTTGACCTAGAAGACAAGGACGTCTGCGAGGGCCCCACAAACAATGAAAATAAGAAACATCAGGCCTCCAACTCCACTCCATCGAAAGAGGGCCTTCTAATCGTAGCTTCGGCTGTCGAACATGACTCAGATGACTAGGGTCGCACACCCAAAAATGGTGTACGGGAAAGTCCTGAATGCAAGTAGTGTGCCATGTGGACGGAAGACGACCAAAACGTCCATAAAAAATGGAATCGACCCTGGCCCCACAAGCCACCTACTCTGCACCACATCAGGAATTTGCTTGCCGGATTCTATGTGTAGTTCTCCGCATGAACGAGCCTCACGGGAGCGCCACCAAAAGTGTAGTGTTGAAGTGCTCGTCCACAAACCTCTCTGGTCTTTTCTACAGACTTCGCGAAGTTACGTTTTCAGCTTGTTGGATTACTCCAGACTTCTTTGACGCATGGAGCCCGTAGACAGCTACTCCGTTTTTCGAGCTGACTCAAAACGCGGGAGTAAGTGTGCGATTGCTCTATAACTATGTGTGTCCATGCTCATCACAATTGTCGTCCTCGATATCAATCCCGCACCCTTTTATAAGGTACTGTGGATTCAAATCTCGCCGAGTGAGACCGACTGGCTTCTTGGCGTGGTTTACCTTATGTTTACCGGAAAGTCATCAGCTCCTCACACAAACCCCTGAGCGACTCTCCTCCAGCTACCACTTCCGATGCATCGAGTCTAGTGGGGATTCTGCATCGGTACTGATCAAATTCGTTCAGCGTGTCGTTGCACCCACCAGATACCGCGCAAGTCAAATACCACCCCAGTGGATCTGGTTATTGCCAAAGAAAGACACCTCGTCGATAAATTGCTAATTAATACTCCACTGGGACATAGCGACCACTGCGTGCTAACTTTTGACCGCACCTGCTACTGCGTCAGGAACCCGGAAGCTCAATAAATTGGAAATCGTTCCATGCAGACCACTCAGAAATGCGTATCTTCCTTGACCAAAGCAAAATGGGACTAGCTTCAGTGGAGAAGGCGCACAAGACTGTTGTCCACAGAATAAATGAGGCTGATACTGTGGTTCTCTAAAAGGAACCGGCGCGCAGTCCAAAGGACCAAAGCTACCCGGAAATAGTCGACTGCTTCGGGAAACGAGGCCCGGACTGTTCTTAAAAAGATAATTAAAGACGACACAGAAGATGCGATGGTATTCCACGGTGCAAAACCACTGTAAATCAGGGATACACCAGTAAAACGTACGAAATAAAGCCACTATATTAGATCCGCCCTGAAAAACAAAAATGCACTACGTAAGTACATGGAACCACCGAAAAACAATCTAAGCAACTTCTTGAGGGACAGAAACGGGTCATCAACAAGTGCCTCACCAGCGTTATCTGTAGCCTATAGAGTACACTATGCAGGCTTATATTCTGCCACAGCGACATCATTAAATCAAATCTTGTCAAGACGTAATTACGAAAAGTCTCTAAACAACTTCATCGACTATTGCAGATGATAAAACTCTTCAGCGCGTTGCAGACAGATGGATTCCGTCCAAACATCTTAAAAAACACGTCGCTCAACCTGGCAAATCACTTCTGCTTGGTGTCTGGCGGGTCACTTGACGAAGCCAACCGCCCTCTGCTTGGAAAGAAGCGATTGTCATGCCAATCTACAGAACCGGTGACCGACTATCGCCCGGCAGCTACAGGCGTATTAGCTTCAGCAGAATAGCTTCCAGGTTGGTAGAACGTATTTTGAAGCGGGGCATCACAATCGCCTCTGCATCAACAACCTGATATACTTAGCGCAACACGGAATCCTTCCAAACCATTCTTGCGTGACGGACATGCGAGCACTTGTGGAGAGCTTAACCGGTTGGTACGTTTTTCGAATTCCCAGGGGCATTCGGTCAAGCCCCACACGAACCGCTGGCCCACAAAACCGAGTCAAATGGGATTTAAGGGGAAATTCTACTTTTGATTAAGGCGTTCTCATCACAAAGAACATTCCGAGTATAAGTAGGCTCGACCTACTTTTCTTCTGCTCCGGAACCACATTTTTCTGATCCGCGTCAACGATCTTCCAAATTTTCTCCTAAATCCATGCCTACTTTTTGCGGATGAGTTGAAATCCTGGAAGTATAACGCAAGAACCCCCAAAAATATGTGTAATTGCTGAAACGGCCAGTTTACCAGCAACTTCCACTGAATTAAAAAAGCACCTCCATATGTCCGCTGAAGGAGATTAGGCCAATTCTTATGTTGTTCATGGTGAGAATGGACCAGGGGACACTACAAAGCTAGGTATTAGAAGGATATAGGTAGCTGGCTCTCCTAAAAAATGTCCTCCTTAATTCACCATGAAAAATCAGCTCACAAGGCTTCCACCATTCCACGGATGATTCGGAGAAGCTTCGACCGTACTACTCGCATGGACTTCTAGATTCTCCTTAGGGCCAACGTTAGACCGCCTCTTGAATACGCCAAGCAGTCCGTCTCCTCTGAACGCAGGAAAGACCTGACTCTCCTCGAGCGTGTACAACAAGCTGCCACGTAAGTGGCTGCAGGCCTAAAATCCGTGGACTATGAAGCGCGTCTCGCGGTGCTTGACCTCTTTCCCCTGCAGTCTCATCGCCTCCGAGGAGACCTAATACTTACTTACACTCTTTTCGAATAAGGTTTGGGAAATAGTTTTTTCATGGTTGACCCGACTAACACAGGACTGTGACATGGTAAGGAGATTTTACGGCTCATAGCATACAAGTTTATTAGGCAACAGTTTTTATCCTTTCAGGTAGTTGGTGCGTAGAATCACCTCCCTCCGACAGTTAAAACACTGTATCTATTACCTAGTTGGAAACAATTTTAGCCGCCTTTTTCTGGGTGCCCTATTGCTGGTTAGATTGCTGCCCCGCAGTGAAAAATTAAGAGAAGTGCCACACCTCTTTTCCGCTTGTGCCCTCTATGTGAACGAAAGACGCGGAATGACAAGGACAAACCCGAACCGGGGAGCCTTGCCGCAGGGCCTTGATCCGATGCATCAATCCGCGAGTCTGTGAAAGCCTGTGAAGTTTTGTGAACTCATTTTCATTTAATCACTGACCCAGCAACTCTGAACTCGCGACCTTCCTCAAGGTTGTGCGGGAGTTCTTTTTCGGCCTTGCCGTTTCATTTTTGGTTGTCACAGCTGTCATTCCGTTTAGTATTACGGTTTCTTACATGCCATTGATCATCATTGGTCTTTCTTTGGCTTTCAGAGATCGGGTCGGCAATCGCTTGCCTCCATACGCTACGAAGTCGTACCGAATTTGGGTGTGAAAATGACGTCACATTACGGCTTGCTTCAACCGCTTCTCACAGGTATGACCTGCGCATAGTGTTCTAAACCAAATGTTATTCTTCTCGCTGAGCGTTTTTCCGGAGCTTATTTCATTTTCGGCTGGGGCCCAGGTGGTTCTATGTCCTTTTTTTGAAACACCTTGAATTTGGTAGTCATGAGTCATCTGGTGTCAGCAGTAACTTTATTCAGTTAAATGACTTGACGCATTTTACTCTGATATCCCCGCCAGGGTCTGATGAGCCCGGTGACTGTCAACTATTCTGTGCTGCTTTCTAACCACCGATTAGTGGGGACAAACTCACTTCAGCCTGCGAAAGTGAACTGAAAGTTGGGAAAAATTTTGGGAATTCGGGATGCTGATACATTCGGTTTTTCCTAACTGAACTTGAGAGCAATGGTTATGGTTTGTTATTGAGTAAATAGGAAGGAATTTGGGTGGTAGGGGCGTGGAAATCTGCCGGCTGGGCATCATGTACATGAAACCATTTCCACCCCAAAGATATTAGAACATAGATACTTTACTCCATGATCACGTTGAGTTTAAAGTTCAAAGGGGAACATAGGGGACGACAGCGTTGCCCGACACCACTGCATACAATGAATCTAGGCGGGAACCTACAGTTGGCCTTCACACATCCGCGGAATTTGGCTTGCAGCACTTCAAGGAAGGTATATAATTTACGGGAGACACCTTTGTTCCATGGACACTGCCGTGGCGCCAGACGATTTGCAGAAGGCATCTTTCTAGTCATGAGTGGCCACCATTGTCAGTTGTTCGAAGCAGTTTCGCCGTTGCAGAATATCGGAGGGTAAAAATATGATCCATGCATCCGCCTGGAAGGCGCGACCCGGCTATGGGCTTCACCGATCTGTTTCTCTGTGTGTTCAGTCGACCTTCGAAAGATGAGACCAGACAGCTCCTTCGATTCCGCAGCTAACAGGCTAACGCCACAGTGGCTTTCTCGCAGTGGAATATGCCCTTTTTAAAAATGGGAATGACTACCAATGTGCCCCATTCTGCGAGGGCATTCTATTCACGCCATATGGCACTGATAGGTTTTGTCAGATGAGCAACTATGGATTTTCCGCCTCCACATAGAAATAGATCCAAAACGACTACCCCTACTGTCTTCAAATACTTCAGCGAGTCGGTCTTAAGAAGTGGTATGAGGCACGCCTGTTCCCGGTTGTGAATGCCTCCTTCATCTCCTGGGTATTCGATGTTCACCAAGGCTCTTAGTTTTTCCAAAGGCTCTTCACTATTTGGCATTTGAGGATCTGCCTGCGTAGTCGTTCTGGTTGCCTGTTGGTATGGGTCTCCTGGGATCAGTCAGCACCAGCGACCTCGACGATATCCAATGGTTTGTTGACCGTATCGTAGAAGCCGGGCAAAGCTCTAAACGCCGCTCGCGTATCTCCCTCTACTTGTTACCATGCCTCATTCACGCGCTCTTTACCAACAGTATGTTGCTTTAGTGTAGACAGCAGATCGATACCGTCGAACTGGTATTTCCCCGAGGATTCTGGATTGACATGCTTCTTACTGACTTTCGAGGGTCTGAATGCAGGAGAATTGTCGGTCGTGCTTTCACGATGATGTGTTCAAAGTCAGCTTGTGTGCTCCGGTAGGAATGGCGGTGTCGGGTCATGGTTCCTCATTGGCAGCTGATAACCATGTAATGCCAGTGGGTTTACTGTTTATGTCCACTGCATGGCCACCTTATGTGGGCGTTTACATTGAGAATTCGTGCTGGCCAGAAACAAGTGACAGTCAGCGCACAACAGGAGAAGTCGGTCTCCGTTGTCTGTGATGTCATATTTGATCCCGAATCGTTCGCCCAGATGTGATTTCAAGGAGCTCAGTTAATTGACTTGAGCGTTCATGTCACCTGAAATGATGACAATGTCCGTGCTTCTCGCTTGACCAATGAGCCTAAATTAACCTCAGTAGAAAGTATTCCCAGCTCGTTTGGGGTTGGAAGTACAAGTTGACTTGGCCGGATCAACCAAATTATGTAGGACATGTGTGCTTTCTGTCAGTGCCGGTGAGTTTGGGGCCATTACGACCTACGGAATTGTGCAGCTTGGCTTTGCAAGCCGTCTCTTCAATGCACATTACACCTGACCTCGTTGTACTCATCCGTAACATAAAAGCACACCAATGCATCGCTGGCAAGGACGAGAGGTCTGTTGGTCGTGTGGATGCTGGGGAGAACGTTTTATACGGGACCCAACACTCTTTGGCATGCTGAATTCGGTTCTCTCTAGCATATTTTGCGCAGGTTAGTCGGATACCGGGAGAGACAAACTCGTAAGAATCAAGCTGACCTTCCTTCTGGCCGAGGATGCATTAACGATAGCTTTACCTTGAGATTACTTCTTCCACATGGCTACTCTGTCAAGTGCCGCACGTGGGAAAACAGCTTTTGGTTCTGCTGGTTATTAGAAACCTTGGTGATCAAATGTGTTCTGTCTAAATTCTTATCCCTTATGAATGCACTGCATGCGAAACCCGGTGGGCGCTTACGGGTATACGGCAATTTTTTCCGACTTCACGTCCAACCGTATGCAACAAGACTGTTGTCCCTTTCACGACTCCTTTTTTACTCTGGTTTTACTCTTGCATTGATGTGCTGCTTGAATCTTCTCTGCCTGCATCAAGCTTCAGAGTTGAAATGCTTCAGAGGCTTTCGTTCACAGACATTAAGTATGCAGACAGTGTTGTCCTTTTTGGTTCAGATTCTTCAAATACGCAAGTCATTTTGAACTAATTAAATACTTTGGCATGTGGTTCACACCCGCAAAGTGTGGAATCAAACACAAATCTCATGCTTTCAAATGAGCCAATCGAAGTGATAGGTATGTTTGTTTGCTTGAGTAGTTGTACAAGTTCCAGTGAACTGGCTGCAGACGGGATTACTTCCTGAGTCGGGAAGGCCACGATAGCTTTCGCTAACACTAATCATTAGGTTGGGGGCGGTGTATCGTCCACATAATAGTAAAGACCCCGGGCCTCGAAATTGAGCCAGATGAAAACCAATTTAGGTGTGAATAATGCATATTTCACTCAATTTGGAATATTTTGGATGGACTCCCGAAGACTGAATATTATATTGTCTTTGGTTTTATTCGCTAGGCTGGACAACTACGTTGCGTACGTTCCGTCACTGCTCGAAGTGACGTCACCAGTGCATCTGTGGGTAGCTTAATAAGCGCGGCCTCAGCGGTTCTGAAATTATGTTAAAAGCCCCACTAAAGCCGTTGAAGTTACAATCAGGTTGATTTTAATATTCACTGGCTTTTGTCCCCTTCTGACAACCAAGAAGTCGGTGACATTGTCTATATTTTGGGAAGTCATTTGGGCTGGAAAGATTAGACCGGATTTATCCAAGTGACATTACAATTCAAGCACCACTGTCCTACAGAACGAAGAAGTAAGGCTTTTAGGATATCGAGTTCCGAAGTTTTACAGTCTCCAACTTTGTTCAGAGGCCAAAATGAAATGATTTCCCACTCACTGGGGACGACCGTTAGAGGATAGACGAAGAGTCAGGAATCGGGGAGGCAGTCATGTTGACACGTTTCCTTTAAACATAAGATAATGGAATTGATACGGTATGGACGTGGTGTGGCTTAAAGGGCACATTCTTTATAATTTGTAGTATTGAGAGAGGAAGAGGGATTCTCTCCACGAAGAGGCTAAACCTTATCGTGGTGCGATGGCTTGTGTACCTCAGCAACCCATTGGGTTGACTTTCTTCGGCGGGTATTCCGTATTAAGACGGACGTAATAAAGCTAGAAGAATGCTTACAGTAGTTGGAACATATTTTTCAAACAAGGAAAAACGGAATCCTATGGCAGCTAGTGTGTAAACGGCTGATTATCAAGAAGCAACCAGAAATGTTAATACCTGGCACCATTAGCGAGAGTTTGAAAGCTTCCGACGTCGATTTCGTAAAATAGGAGGCTGGTGCGTACGAGCCGACATCCTTCAGGTCAGCGACCTACTACTTTGTTGGAGAGAATCGCAACATGCAAGACGCAAAGATCGCTTTGGAGCCATTCTAGCGTGCGGTGTAACTATTGAGGTTTGTAGTGTTAGCTTTAGATGAGTGAATATATTACTTACTTGATCAGATAATGGTAGTCCTGGTTCAGAGAAGGTCACGGAACTGTTTGGTGATTCACTCATCGTGTACGAAGAAAAGAAAGTATTTGGGCTGTTTTCAGGAATGCCCTTTATTCGGAGGAATTTAGTAAATTACCGCACAGACCCAAAAGTACCCATATAATGAGTCATCCTCAGGGGTATAGAAGTACCCAAAATAAACAAAGCGAACCTTCTGTTCCGGATTTACTGATGAATTGTCAAACTATGTGGTAAGTTTTGATCTTCAGGTCGGCAGCAAACTGTTCATTTTTGCCAGTATTTTCTTTCATGACCCTGGTCTATTGAATTCGAATTGAATTCGAATTATTGTCCTCTCCATCCAGATTTTTATCAACTAACAATGTCTTACGCCTACTGGAAAGCCGGGAAAGCCCACGAGCCAGCTGTGTTTGAAGTGTTTTTTCGCAGAAATCCATTCAACGGGGAATTCACTATTTTTGCCGGATTGACAGACTGTATCGACTATTTAAGTTCATTCAAATTTACTCCTAAAGGTAAGTAATCATAGGGTTTTTAGGGGAAGATTGAGGGGATTGGATGTTAGACATGAAGCTCATGCTCAAGACATTCGATGTCAGATCTGTCCTCGGCATTCAGTTAAATCTATGTTCGGAGCTCGAGGTAGCTCAGTGGTTAGGGCGCTGGTTAGTCTGAACCCAACCTGAGTATATTGGCTGTCTCTATCTAGGCTTGAGCAGTCTGGCACTATCTCAGCCCTCGTTTTTCATGCGGGTGGCATGGCGGCTAGGCCACTTGACTATTAAAATTTGGAAAGTACTTGGACGATTGTTGAACCCGTGCAGTGCTGACTAAAAGAGCTGTGCAGCTGGATGATTTGACTTGGATTAACAACATAAATCCCTGAAACATAAATCGGCTTGTGCCCTGTAGTAGTTTGGTGATTTAATGGTCTAGCAGGTTCCAATATGGAATTATCTTGACAGTTCCACGGCAAAAATGCCCCCCCTACGTCCTCTGATATCGTAGTGGTTCTTTTGTGCTTTAACGGAACACCTCCGATACGTCATAAAGTCAAGAAGAAAAGCCCCAAAATTTTGTTTGAGCGGTTGGTCCATCAGACAAACCTGTTCAATGCCTAGTGCTTGTTTCTTCGACTCACACTGCAGTCTGTCTGACAGTTCAGTGCCGTATGGCTCCGTAACTTACTCTATCGGTCTATTAACTACACTAGTACATAGGGTCTTCGTGCTCATTTGTGTGACCTAAATGAGATTCTTGGTATTTTGGGTTGTCTGTGTCCCTCTGTTCTCCCAGATGTCGCATACCTCAAAGAAGCCATGCCTGCCTGTACTGATCCCGCTTTCTTCGACTACCTATTGACGCTCACTGCCGCCGACTTTGACCTTTGGTCTGTGGAGGAGGGGACTGCCGTCTTTCCCAGAGAACCCATCATGCGTGTCGAAGGCCCGATCATTCTGTGCCAGTTAGTGGAAACTGCAATACTGAATTTGGTCAACTTTGCCAGGTTTGTCTTACTGTTTGTAATTTATATCTATTCGAAAAGCTTGGAAACCCAGATTGCCTAAATGGATAAGTCGCGAACTTACCAACCAGAAGGTCCGTGGTTCTAACCCAGCCTCAGCATCTCGACTGTTCCTGCCTTAGCTTTAGCATTTTGGCAGTATCTCAGCCCTCGTGCCTCCTTCGAGTGGCCTGGCAGCTAGGCACCGAAGGGATGTTATGGTTGGACGCTTTAGGTTGGCAGTAAATATCCAGACGGCTACTCGGCAGTTTTTGGGTAGAATAGTTCCCTTTTGGTTGTTCGGTACTTCCACCTTCCTCCAATGAAATGCAATAAATTTCCTCACCACTGATTTTTTTAGCCTTATCGCGACCAATGCAGCGCGATTCCGTTTAACCGCTGGTTCAGATAAACTTTTATTCGAATTTGGTCTGAGACGCGCTCAGGGACCGGATGGTGGTTTGACGGCGTCCCGTTATGCATACCTGGGAGGTAAGTCAGAATCGACCTAGCTAATGCGTTTTCCAAATGACAGTTATGGCTCGCATTCCATTCACTTGTGCCCATCTCCAGGATCTGCGTTGCCGGAAGACATTTAAGTTACCGCCCAAAGTGTCAAGTCCATATTTCTAGACAGAATTCTTGCAAATGAACGTTCAAGCAGTCTTTTAGGCTGATCCGTTTGCTGGTCGGTTGATCGAGTTAGCTGACATAGGTAACGTTTTTATCCTGTGAGAAAGCTTTCCTTGTCTCCTGAACTCTTTTTACCAATCAAAAATCAGTTTTCATTTTAAGCCCTCGCTTTCTCCGTACAACGTCGCACTCATCGTCTTTTGTCGTGGGTATCCTAACGTCAATCCAGAAAGCATTGAACGAAGCGTAGCTGTTTGCACGTCGGTTTGCTGACTGCCAGCATTGTGTTGATGGATTGCGTGGAATTTTTGAGGTATAGTGGTCTGGCTCTTTGGAGGTGCCCAATTGACGTGCTTTCGCTCAACGTGCGAACTCAGCAAATTATCAGCTTCTAACTGAGCTCGAGATAGTTCAGTGATTAGGGTACGAACTTAATAACTGGAAGGTCCGTGGTTCGAACCTAACCACGGCATCTTCAACTGCTCCTGTCTAGGCTTGTACAATCCGACAGAATCCCGGTCTTCATACTTTCTTCATTGGCATGGCAGTGACACCGGATAGTGTTATAACTTATTGATCAGTGGTTACGAGGCTGACTTACTAACCGGAAGGTCCTTGGTCCGAACCTAGCCCCGGGATCTCGACTGTTCCTGTCTAGACACCATGAAAGTATCTCAGCCCTCGTGCTCCCTTCGAGTAGTGTGGCATCTATGCTCCGAAGGGTGTTGCAGCTGAAATATTCATATTTTTTTTATCAACCTTTTTGTGGTAAGAATAATGTTAAGTAACCCAGGAGAGACGGCAGTCCTGGTAGCTGATACCCATATAATCCAACGAAGGGACCGGTTGGCTTCCATTTGGTGGCCGCTGGGTTAGACAGTGCTTGCGTTCATTTTGAAAATTCAACTTTTCCAGAGAGAAGAGAGAGGAAGGGAGCTGTTACTTGACGCACAGTAACAGGAGTAGGCTTCCCTCATTTGTGCCATGCATCAACTTTGAATGGATCGCCCAAATTTGACTCTACAGACCTCGGCCAACCGACTTGGTTATCCTTATCGTTCGCGAGAATGGCTTCATCACTGCTTTTTAGCTGGTAAGAAAGCCCACAGATATCTCGGTAGAATGTTTTTCTCAGGGCCGGTACTGTACCTCGCTGAAACATAAGGTGGAGACAACAGTCAGCTGCCTATTTTTCTTGACTACTCAATCTTAATTGAAGTGAATCAATGAACGGTGCATAGGCGATTTCTTCCTGGAATCAAAGTGCGTTCGGGCTTGGAGCTGACCGCAATTCGAGTAAGCCGAGTTCTTTCTGGATGATCTGGTCGACTTATGTGCTTGCCTTGAAGACACCAAACACTTCAAAACCAAGGCGGCTGGCAGTTTTGACATGAAACTCCAGTGTAGCAAAACTACAAAAAGAACAAAGTAATAAACAAAGTATTCGACTACCAGGCACCTCTACTCGGCCCAACCAGGCCAACTTCGGGCATACACGTATATGCCTCATATAGTGTTACGGGATATCGGCATGTTATCGAACCTTCAAAAATCGTTACAATTTCGCATTAGCCCCATCTAGTTATTTCGTCTCCTCGTTTGTTATCAAAAGCGTTTTGTGTGCAAAAAAACAAGCCAACATGGTCTAAACTATGAACAGCCCCACAGCACGGGCCCTTTCAGGCCTGTTCAGATCATCTGTGCACCAAATTAGCACTAGGCTTTCAGTAGCTGACTTTTATGCCTTGACATTTGAAATCCTGTGTGTGTATTCTGAGGAGGAATTGTCAGTCATAAAGTGCCATCTCGCGCGGAATGCATGCAGGGCTATTACTTTTTAACATATGTATTTAGCATATTTGTCCAGCTCTGATTTGATATTTTTCAACTAATCGGGGGCTGTACCAGTCAGTCTGCGCCGCTTGTCCCTCAACATCCCCCTCCTGATTGCGCTTGGACTTCCAGGTGAGTATTCCGATAGACCTGAAAGATAACGGATATTTTTATCCACTCATTTGGGTTGCAGTGCGATTTTCAGTCATTTCCCGGCTGATTTGTTAAAGCTTCAATAAAGATGAAACAGACCATTTTTGACTTCTTCAATTTAGCTATAGCACATGATTACTTTACAGTTCGATGCAGTCAGCGCTCATAATTGATGATTGCAGCCACCGTGATCACATGCTTCTAGTTCATCTGATGGCGGGGCGGATAAAAAAGAAACTGTTTGGAGTTATTTCAGCGTGTTTGAAAATCAGAAAAACACGAGTTTTAAAGCCCAGATAGGTAAAAACAAATTGGAATCTGGTGAAACGACAGTTTGACACCTGAAAAGTGAGGAACAATCTACAATCAAAGGGGCAGATGTTCGCTTTGTTGATGATGGGTGTGTTGCCTCCAAGTTGGTACTCAGTATCGATGTGAAACCGACTGTATAGTGAACATTACAGAGACCCGCTGGGTGACTGAATGTTCAAGGTTTTGCCAACAGAGTGAGAAAAAGGTAAAGTGAAGCAACATTGGCACCTTCTGTTTTGATTGTCTATCTTTTATGTATAAAAGAAGAGCAACGTGGTCACTCTAGATTTCCGTCAGTTCAAGATACCCAAATAGCTTGAAACGGAATCAGCTGTTTCTTGGAGTATGTATGAAGCATAAAGGAAAGATAAGTCACAGACGATCGGTTTATTACGAGTACCGTTTAGCAGTCGCCTTCCAAACTTGGTAGACTAAGCCGAACTCGCAGCTTCCCGAATGTTTGAAGCGGAGTTGTGAATTTTTACAGAGGTTTAATCTAGTTGAATATGACATTGCTCTCAACAAGCATGAAAACACCCAGTTGGAATTAGGGCAACTTGTCGGATGCTAGAGACAACCGCAACTTGGAGGTTGCACACTTTGGTAGCTCATTGATTTTCATTGTGTTATCGTATATCTCACGCAAGCTGGAGATCAAACAACTCTGATCTTTACGAATAGAGCAAAAGTGTTTATCACCAGGCCGTGATTTTCTCGCAGCACCCAGCACCAGTCTTACCGTATTTTTTTTGGAAAAAATGATCGGCGTTGGCTTTATTTAGCACCTGTTCAGTATTTTTTTTTCAAAAGATGTCTGTGACACACTAAATGCTGATGAAACAATTGTTCTGTTGTGCGCAGTCTACTCTGACTACTAAATATGGAAACAACGGCCACGAGTCCGGAATGCTCGTGTTTTTTCTTGGATAACAGTAGGAATAAGAGAGATAACCATTTAACTGTAACACCCTTTCGGTGCCTATTAGCTTTCCACCCGAATAAAGCATGATGGCTGATATACTTTTTGGGGCGAGATGGCTCAGTGGTTAGAGCGTGAATTTACTGACCGGAAGGTCAGTGGTTAGAACCCTACCTCTCCATCTCGACTTCTCCTGTCTAGGCTTGGGTAACCTGGTACTATCTCAGCCCTCGTGCCTCCATTGGGTGGCATGGCAGCTCGGCACCGAAAGGGTGCTACAACTGAACGATTTACTATCGGGTTAACCAAGCCTCGACAGGAGCAGTCGAGATGCTCGGGGGGTTGGTTCGAACCACAGGCCTTCCAGTTAGTAAGTTCGGACCTTAGCCACTGAGCTCTGTCTAGTTCATGGGTCCTAGAGCACACTGAAGATTTCGTGCGTACCATCGTTTCCAGTTGGATTCCGTTGGTACCTGTCAGGCGCTTCAAAATATTTCCGAATCTGGGCTGCCCGTCCTCAACCAAACTTTCAATCCTCCTGCACACGGTCAGGAAGGTCTCATCTATGTGTCCCAAGCAACTCGCTTAGCTGTGTTGTGTTCGGCGGTTGGCCACTTTGGACTTCCCACGCAATTACACACACACACACAATGCGTATATCTTTGAGTATACCGCGCAGATCACGGGTACTGGTTGCGTACGACAAGCACTTGAATCGAGTGACGCGCATCTGAATGACGTCCGCGCAGATAAATCTGGAGAACGGCCTGCTGACGTCGTTTTCTGTGGTGCCTTGGCATAGATGTTGGGCTCTGACGGATTGTCTGAAAACGCCAAAAATTCTCCTCCAGGTTGCAAAAAGCAACAAAGAGTCGCACATTGAAAATCTAACTCAGTTTGTCTCGATGTCGCCAGACAGAGTTGAAACACGGATTTAATCCTTAAAAAAAACATTTTCTAGTCAGCCAAGTTGTCTCCTTATATTAAGGAACGTCAGTCAGTTTCAGCATTTTCTTCAGAGGCTGCAAATCCACCATCCCAGTTATGCGGATGACATAAATTCATCAGTTTGATGATTTCCCCTTTCACTTGTGCATCGGTTACCTTTAAGCCATGGCGCTTAAGGAACGAACTCGAGCGAACTCGTTTAAAGCTGATGAATCTGAAGAGCTCAAAAATCGCAACAGTATACGATTCAGCATTCATTTCACTGGATGAAAATTCATCATTAGACTGCCTACAACGAATTTCTAGTCTCAACCAGCAGAACCACTGTGAATGCCACGGTCCCGTTGATGATCTGGTTGGTTGTCATTCTTTCTCGCCGTCCACTTTCTTGCAGTTCCGGTTGACTAAAACACTTGTCCTCCCTGATGGTTGAACCGCCGATACAACCGAGGTGTTTGGCGCGTTCTGGAAACACCTCTAGAAAAATTGTCCTCTACAAATATGTTACATTCACTCAGGCGCCGCTTGAGCGACCAGTGTAGTTATAATGTGCGGAAACTATACTGTTGGACGTAATACACTACTCATAAGGTTGCTGAAAATTCTTGGACAACCCATGACCGGTTTCGTCTTTCTTGGGGCTCATCAGGTAGTTACCGAATTTTCGTCAAGCTAATGTTATACTTGAACCCAGCTGAATCTCTCGTTTACGATGTTCTTCATAAGGCTGACTGGAAATTTGGGGACTTGGTCGACCTGATGAGCCCCAAAATAAGCGAAAACGGTCGTATTGAAGTGATTTTAGCAAACTCATGAGTAGTGTGTTACGTCTCGACAAGATCAGCGTTGGCTTGCGTCGTGAACTTGCTTATTGCATCGTCGAACGAAACTCAGCTTATCGATTTGACGCGTCGGCTGATTGAATCCTGGAAGCTTCATCCCAAATCGTACCAACTGAAAGATGAGGCGGCCTGGTGCAGCCCATTCAGTTGCTTATAAAACATCATAACCGGGAGATTCAGCTGGTTTACAGGTGAGTCTTCCGCAAAACCAAATTGGTTTACAAATGGGCGTATTTCGTTATGCTGTAGTTACTTCCTTCGAACAGAACAACTTATTGAACGGCCTGGGCACTAGGTCATACAGAATGGGATAAAAAATGCTCAGTTTGTAAGGAAAGTTATCCCGTACTTTAAAGTCGTTTCGGAAGACCACATTAAGCCCTCTCCGAAGGCTGAGTTCACACAAAAACGACTGTTCCCTCATATGCTGTTAGCATCAATGAGAAGTTTTGTGTGGTAAGGATGACAATGGTGTTCAGGTGATTCATCCCCACCGAATTTCGCTCATCACCATATATTCTCATCGATATAGATGTTCACTCGCGACACGAAACGCATTTATTACACAAAATAAACAAAACAAAAATTGCCAAATCTCCTCACACTATCAACAATGTATAAGTAGTTCAGTGGAATAATAAACTTCACCCATCTTAGAATCGTTGCTCGAAGAGTCAGTCAACACGTGTGACTACGTGATGTGGATCCCCTGATTGAAGATGAGCGGCGATATATCCTGTCTAAGTGCAGGTTAATCATACTGCTGATCAGCCGCTCATGGCCGGACTTTCAAGTGTTCAGTTCACTGATGTCGTTGCTCCTACGCTACATTGTCTGATGATTTGTGGTCTCGGGTTTGTCTTGCTTCATGGATAAGCCTCATCCATGGGAACTGATAATTTCTGTAGAGAGGTACTACTTATTCGGAGTGTTTGTTAAAAGTAGACGTTGTACTTAGTTGTATACAGGCATTGCACAATAGGTGGCCGAATGGCGAATGATAAAGCAAATAAAATAAGGCGAATTTCCAATTCCTGCAAACTCTCACCCCTTTAGAAGGACCACCCTCGTGGCTGGTCCCTGTAGGGAGGTATTGTACAACAGCATTTACGGAGCAACCGATTTTCGGGCTTTCATTTTTAATCTACGGTTAAATGTCTTATTTGACCCATTCCATTGTAGGTTACGATGGAACGAGCAATGTGCTTGCCGGAAAGATGTTTGGTATCCCCGTGGTTGGAACGCATGCGCACTCGTTCATATCTGCCTTTCAGGGCAATGTAAGTCTCCAAGTCATCGGTACCCAAAACAGGATTTCTTTCTGCAGTTTAATTCAACCCTCATGTGAAAGTCGGTTTGTGACCTACGACGGTTTTCCCTTCTTTTCTGTTGTCGACAGTATTCATCTCATGGTTGGTCACCTGAGGAGCAACACAACACCTGGGCTGCGTGAAAAACGGGTGGCCTCATATCTCATCCAATTGTGGTGTTGATTAACCACCTGTTCGTAATGGGTCCTAATTTCCTTTCAAGCTGCTTACGATTCCAAAAACGAGGAAAAACTAAATATTTGACCTAGACTGAATACACCTGCGAAATAAGCCTCATTTGGTAAAGTATTAGAACCACGGATAAGCATAATCACGATCCGGCTTCGTGTTCCTCCGGCAGGTTTTTGATGAATCATATCGTCGTATCATCTAGTTTGAGCCAGTAAAATCCAAAAAAGTACGTATGTCCTTCTGAGCAAGTAACTCACCCAAAGGAATCTGTGCTGGTCGGGGGCGAGATGACTAGAGATGGTTAGAGCGCGAATTTACTGATTGGAAGGTCCGTGGTTCGAACCTGACCTCTGCCTCTCGACTTCCCCTGTCTAGGCTTGGGCAACCTGGCAGTCTCCCAGCCCTCGTGCAACCTTCGGGTGGCATGGCAATTAGGCACCGAAAGGGTGCTACGGCTGAACGATGCTGGTCGCTTATGTCTTTGAACGCAGTAACGATGGGAAACTACCCATCGTGGATTCCATTTGTGTACCTACAGCTCCTGTCATTCTCATGGGACACTCCGTAAGTAATAACTTCCTGACGGTGTTGTTAGATGGCCCACCAGGACCGGGCTGTTCAAAGAGATTATCAACCGCCGAGCGAGCTGAATTTCGTTCATTCTTTCACCGTGTCTGCTTTCCCACGGAGCAGCTACCGTCATATACTTTTCGGCTAATCCATGAAGGTTCCTTAAACTGTCCGCCGAATACATGAACACAGGCTATCTAACATTGGCGTCCACTTGATAGTAAGAACAACAATGTTGTGAGATGAATTCATTTCGTACAACGTCCTCTCCCACGGTGCTCGTAAAACGGAATAGAGTGAAACAACCTAAAGCACGAGTTGCGTCCTTATTGTGCACTAAACTGCAACATGACCAATCAATCAAACCAGCATAGATTCAGAGCATGTTTCAGGTCCTTCTGAACACACATTACAAGCCAATATCGAATAATCAATATTACCTCCAGGAACTTCAGTCCATGTGGGCAGATACTTCGTGCTATGAGTTGGAGAGATGAACATAGTTCAACTCCGTGTCTCGTCTCGCCCTGGTGTCTGGTCATCGGTGGGTCGATTTCCGATAATTCCAGGTTTAATCAGGATCAGCCGTCAGAGAACCAATTCGTTTTCTCAGGTGCTCTTTTGCTCACGTTCCTAGGCCTCGTTCACCCCCGTAACTGCAGGTGAATTGGCAAATACAACGACCAGTTTATTACAGAGATGGTTCGGTGACGTTTGTGTTAAAACTGAGAGCAAATGTTCAGTCTTTTGTTTGTCACAAGTAGAATATTGTGTAACTACGAAGGGGGCAACTGGTTGCATTTTTCTGCCGATTTACTCAAGTTTCGCCATACAAGTATTTGCCTGTGCTGGGCTCAAAAGACTTCCGATGACGATACGACCAATGTGCTTACAGTGCCTTGAGAGTGGGCGAGACGGCTCAAGTGGTTAGAGCGCCAATTCACTGACCGGAAGGTACTTGGTTCGAACCCGACTCCTGCCTCTCGACTTCTCCTCTCTGGGTTTGGGCAACCTGGCAGTATCTCAGCCCTCGTGCATCCTCCGGGTGGCATGGCAGTTAGGCACCGAAGGTCTGAACATTTTTTTTCGCCTTGGTACATAATGAAATTAGTTAATTACGAATAAATGTGAGTAGATTAGCCAAACAGAAGAGAATGTGTTCATAACCACAGTCCACAGTTTTTGTGACCGGGGAGGGGGCATCAGTGAAAAGTGATTACACATCAAAGGAATACATGATTTTGTGGGCGAATTCAACATTCTCAAAGTACAGTAGAAGTTCATAGGTACTATTCAAACACTGTTTAGTGAGAGGTCTAGGGATATCTATCAGCCATCTGGCTAACTGTTGATAAGAAGAATCGTTCATAGCTAAAGCGGGACGAATGAGTAAACGGAGTCTATGAGTTTTCTAAATTCCATAGGGTTGAGATGTACGGAAACCGACAAGTGTAAGTCTTTTGAATTGCTAAAGCAAGTTGTTCGCTGAATTCAACAGACATCTCAGCTTTGCGGACTTAAAAAAAACTCACAAACGCCATGTACTTATTAAGTATCCTTAAATCATTTTTGCATGTCCTTTGTTTGATGTATTGTGGAGGTGAAAGCAACAAAGGTGACAACACATGTTGTCCTTGTGTCGATGACCGCATTGGTTGGTTAGCAATATCTATGACTGGTTTACGTCGGGCTGTGCGTGTCAGTGGAACTCAGTGTCCCTCCCCCTTTTTGCTAACCACAGAGCGATGTGAACCACCAGAAAAGTGTCGAACTACCGGGCGATGATCCGAATGATGACAAATTTCGTGATCTGACATCTATCCCGATGCAGTTGGACAAATTCCTTGAACGTTGTTGGCACTGGTCTCGTCGACTCAGTCACCTGCTCAACTACTCCCCGGATCAGGTTCACCATGGCGAATTGACTGCGTTCGCGAACTATGCGTTCGCATTTCCGGATGCTTTTGTCGGCCTGATTGACACGTATGATGTGTTGCGGTACGTGCTGTTTGTGTGTTCGTTTCTGTGCTTTTGTGTTGCTCGTGCACAAAATATCACACTTCACGCTTACTCGTCGTCATTACTGACAGCAACACCAGATGAGAACGTCGTAGTTTACCGTACTATCACCTCTGTGCTAGTTGTACCTAGTAAAGGTGTAGCCTCCCGGTCCTCGCCTTTGGAAACCGCTCGCTTGAGGAAACAATTTTGATGGTATTTAGCTTTTACGTAGCTCTCAAGAGAGTTCAGTGCTAAGGCGCAACCTTGCTGACCGAAAGATCCATCTTTCGAACCCGACATCTGCATCTCGACTGCTCCCGTCAATGTTTGGGTAACCTGGCAGTATCTTAGTCCTCGAGTTTCCATCGGGTGACATAGCAGCTAGGTACAAGAAGTTCTGGTGGACGGGCTGGAGACTAGGTTACTTCTCGAATCAGGAAGGCCAGGTCAGCTTTGGCCAACCTCCGACACCGAGCGCGTCCACTTGACGCAAGTTTGCCTGTCAGGGACAGAGTCTACACTGCGGCAGTGCGACCCTTTCTACTTTATAGATAAGAAATATGGCCTCTACGTGCAGAGGACGTACGAAAACTGTTAGCGCTTGACCATCGATGTCTCCGAAGCACTTGTTGAGTCTGGTGAGAACATCGGGGCTTAGTAGTGCCCAGGCGCGCTAGATAGTTTTAGCATGGAGGAACTCTCCCACGACAGGCGAATTAGTCACACTTCATAAGTTAAGCTGTTTAGGAAATGTACTCATCGTGCTGGAGGACAGTCTGCCTTGCAGAGTTCTTTTCGCAGAGCGGTGTGTTAAGTGGAAGCGACCAAGAGGTGGACCGTCTCCGACTTGGCAACGAAGCATAAAAGCACTAACTAGCAAACTTGGTCGGGTTGACAACTGCCGCAGCGTTGGATGATGAATCCTGGACTCAGCCCGCCAATGGTTAATGACACTGGCGGAAATAGCCCAATGGTATAGTCAGTGGCGCTCGTGCATCAAAGCTATCGCTTTCAATGGGCAGGTGGCCAGTTACGGAACTAACGGAACCTGCCATCGTCTCCAATGCTTGGCTGTATTTCCCACATCCTCCCACTTCCCGGTGACCGAAACTGTTTTAGTTGGCAAACCGGACCAAATTGAACTAAACCAAACTAAACTAGCCCAGCTGTTATGGCTAAGGACGATTACACGTGTTTACGGGGTCACATTTTCAACTGGTGTCAGTCTCGGACATTCTGGAAAGTGTAGAACATTCACTTCAGCCATCGCGCACACAGGAAAGCGTTTTCAACAGCCTGGTGGAACTACGAGTGGTTCGGTGTAGAAAACGCGTAGCACACTTCCTTGCATTCCCCAAGGAAACACTCCTGCTAATGAAACAATTCACTGTCCTTTAAAGATGTTCTCTCCAAGAGGGAGTAACCTATTACTTGACTTTGTGTTGCAGTCCTCCCAATTGACAGTCTTGCAGAAAACCACGCGCCAAAACTACGGTCTCAGCTACGTCATTGTCCTAGGTGAATTAACGCGCTTTGTCTGAAAAGCATAGGGGAGGTCGGTGACTTCGCTTGGGACACATTCACCAAAACACTAGCTACGAACCTGATGACTGAGACAGTGCAGACGGGATGAGTATGAATAACTTTTCGACAGACTGTCTTCGTCTCCGCATGTTGGCTCGACTGATCCCCGAGAAACTTTTGAGCCGGTTGATTAGCCGGCCAAACGAGAGATTCATTCTAGTCTCATATTGTCACCATCTCCGTTTGTAAGTGGGTTTGAAACTCCAATTAGGAGTAATTTTCGGATTTATGCAAACCTCAGATTGCCGTCTCCGAGAAGGTCTAATTTTTCAACTCCTGGGCTTCCCCATTGAAACGTAAATACCTCAGTAGCGAACGCCCTGTTTCATCATCAGGTGACTTTTCCCAGTCTACATAACAACCTAAGACTGACATGAACTCGGAGTTGAATCCCAATTCAGCTTCCTCGCATTCTAGCCCCTCTCGACCCTTCAACTGTGAACGCACACGACTTACACTGCCATGTGACTTCAGTACCACAGCCCACTCGCATTTAGCCGTCGTTTTGTGAACCTGTGTCGGACCTCACTGTCTGTTTTTGACAGTAGTTTGGGTCAAGCCATTGATTTTTTCTTTCAGACAAATGGAACCAAATTATTCTACTCGTGACAAGGAGTAGTGCAGTTGAGAGGTAGGCATTGACGATATCTCCTCGGCTGGGAAAGAAACGTTTGCAAGCTGATTACCAAGCTTGGCGAACAGGTCAACGGACAACTGATCAACCGTGAGATGCATTCTAGGCATAACAGTGTGATTCATTCTCTTGTTTGCATGTCTTGATCACAACCTACTTCGGAGAGGTATCAGAATTAGTTCACATCGTTATAAGAACTCCGTTTTATGTGTTACATCCTGACAGATCCGGGGTGCCTAATTTTTGTGCCGTTGGTCTCGCGTTGCATGAACACGGCCATCGACCTGTTGGAATACGCATCGATAGTGGGGATCTGGCGTTCTTGTCTCTCATGGTCCGGGATGATTTCAAGAAGATAGCCCAACAGTAAGTTTGGGAGAAAAACACGTTTTTGCCCCCTTCTCTCTCGCACTGTAAAACTAAAAACTGTTCAGCTGTAACACTCTTTCGGTGCCTAGCTGCCATGCCACCCGAGGGAAGCAAGAGGGTTGAGATACTGCCAGGTTGCCCAAGCCTAGACAGGGGAAGTTGAGAGGCACAGGTTGGGTTCGAACCACGGACCTTTCGGTCAGTAAATTCGCGCTTTAACCACGTGAGCCATCTCTCACTGTACGGCTGTGTTATCGTTCTTGGGAGTCACCAGCAGTACGCATCTGATCAACTCCAGGGAGCTTAGAAACCACGACCTTCCACCCAGTGGTTGAACGCTTAACCGTTCGGCCACGAGCGGCTGATTGGCAGTGTGATTAACTCGCTTTTAGACAGGCTGTAAGGTAACTTGTCCTTCAACCACGGGATCCACATCAAGTGGTCACGAGTGACGAATCCTCAGATGGAAGTTTCACCCATTTTGTGAATTTATTCTCCCTGTGCTACCTGAAAATTGTTCTCTAGTGTGAGTAGATTTGGGTATTTTTTTCAATAGCAATTTTCTATCCCGTTATTGAAGCCAGTCTGTGCTGAAAAGCGGAAAGCACTTTAAAGTCGTTTCATCCCTCTTAGAAGTCACAAAACTCTACGGAATTTCGAATTTCGCGGCTTCCAACCGCAAAACTGAAAAAGTGTTGTCACATTTTTGTTTTCCTAAGAAAAACGGTCGACACTACCAGGCACGAATTTCTCACTGTCACACGAGCCGAAGTCGAGCTGACGCGTAACCCCGCTGAGGTAATACGTCGCTAGAAGACCACAAAACCCAATGAAGACCAGTTGATGCTGACCTCAACGTACCGACCAAGGATAGATGAAAGCTGCCTGCTGCTGGTTGGCTCCAGCAATAACTCTGGTGCTTCGGGGCTGCAGATGGTAACAGTAGTCAAGGAAATCACAAACAGTGATGTTGAAATGCATAAGATGGCTGTGGATAGGTACCTCGAGATGGAACACATCAGTGGTTGGAGATATTGACAGACATGGCCCATTCACGCACTCAATGGCGCGCATGCATCCGAACCGTTGCATCCAAAGCGTAGCTCCCCCTCCCGATCTCTCCAACGAAAATTCCAGTGACACTCTTGCGGTTGCGAACGCTGAAGATGGTGATTGTGGCTGGTGTCGGTTCATTTTTCACCCGTTTTGCCATTTATTGATTGGGATGCTAGCTGAATGATGCTCAATAAAAACGCCCAAGTAGAAAACGTGAGTTGGTCATGTCACATCATGCGAAGCCATTCTAATAGACGGAGTGTTTACATTTGTAATCGTAGACGGTGTGTAGCCTCAGCGCACGCAAGGTAGAAGGAGCTGTCCATGGAATCCCTGAGTACGGCAATGCGAAGCGTCACGAAGGAAGCCTCCCCCTACGCTCAAACACAAAGGCATTTTTGCTGCCCTGCACGTGGAATTCACGATGGAACTGATCGTGTCGATATTTAGTGTCACATACTGTAAAGACTCGAAAGGCTCATCTCCCCAGTGAGTCCCGTTCGTGAGACCTATGGAGATTGGGCAACACTTTTAAGTTGTTGTTCACAGTACCATACAGTACCCCATCTATCAACGGGGCTAAGTCGAAACCAAATACCACAGATTCTCATCGCCAGATCATCTGTCATCTACTCATCCTCACTTTGGTTCCATCACTTTTTTCCAGCTACAACATACCCTGGTTTGAAGACTTACGAATATTGGTTAGTAATGATTTGAATGAAGATACGCTGCACTCGTTAAATCTGCAGGTAGGTACACCTTGTGTTGCTGGTTTTAATCTTTTGGGCGGCAAATTTGGCGACAGGTGGATTATCACGCACAGCTCCTTTTTCTCCCTCTGCCCATCTGGCTGTCTCGTTAAAACTGATTCATCTGGCCTTTCGCACCGCTCATCGTCAAATCGTCTAGTGCGTATTGCTACACATGAGTATCGACGTTGATTTTTCCGCTTACAGGTGAAGGGTAGTCTATCGGTCGATCAAAATAGAACATTTGTTGCCCCTGGCAACCCCGTTTAGAAGTACGCAACACTCGTTGGGTTAAATTCCTGTGTTGTTCTGCAAAGTCGTCCCTCCGACTTTCGAACGCCTGTGTTTATTTTTGAAAGGTTCTCTACAATGTGTATCTGAGTGATGTTGTAATCCTATGAGTAGTGATCAATGATTTTTTTGAAGTCCTTTCGCGTAATTACACTATCTTTGGTGTAGTTGAAGTCTGCCGTAGGCCCAGCTGTATACTTTCAATATCTGATGGATCCACCCATTGCTTCTGTTAGGGAATGACACCAGTTAGGCGAGATCGTACACAACAACTTATTCTTCATACACCAGAGTCACCATCGATATAATGCAGGTCCTAGCAAGATTCACAAGGCTTAGGCGGTCTGTCTGTCTATTGGTCTATCTGCCTCTGTGTGTCTGTCTGTCTGTCTGTCTGTCTATCGATCTACCTGCCTCTGTCTGTCTGTCTGTCTGTCTGTCTGGTTGTCTGTCTGTCTGTCTATCGTGGTCCGTTTAAATTTGCATGCGTCCAAGGCAGAACCCTAATGCTAACCTCCTTCCGAATATCAGCTACTGTTCACCATGTTGCAAGTCTTTGATTTCCCACACTTCTTGGTCTGATTTGTATTGCAGCTACCGCCTCGTGTAAGATTACCATCTCCTCATCCCAATTGATCCATTGGTTTGTGGCCCATTTTCCAAATTATGCTGTGTTCTCGTTCGCATGCGTTCTCTCATTCCGTGTTGGTGATTGTTGTTGACTGTCATTCATCCTTCCCCCTCTCGCATCGTTTGTTTCAACCGAGGCAAACGTGACCGCTTGTTTTTCTTGTCCTTTACGTTTGTTCTACTTATTATCGCTTCTTACGTTGCACGGCGCTCGTGTTGTAGGGGAGTGATCACTCCTCACCAATGGGTGTTGGACCGAAGGTGAAGAGAGCCTCGTCCAAACTAGCCAGTTTATGACGCTCCGGTCTCCGAGCAATCATTCTCACTACGTAGTTGTTCCCTCCTTTCGGTTCGGTAAACTCGTATACCATCAGTTTGGCTCTCTACACACTGTATCATCGTGCAAGCTGTTTCCGCTGGCGTGCAAATATTCCCCCGTTCCTTTCGTCACCAGCGACGGCGGATGCGACCATACACGATCTGTGAGGCTGCCAAACAGCCTAATTGAGGCGTTTTCTACTCTACGGTACGTGGACCTATCAGCAGTGCTGTAGGACTGAAACCTACTTCCGAACTGTCGGTGACATGGCCCATACGCTTTAATGTGGCTGTGACCATTTCAAAGTGCGGAATGAATACTTGAGAGTTGTTCGGCCAATTGGTCGATATTGCTACTGAACTATGCAAAACGAAGTACTTTTTAAGATATAGAAATCTGAGACAATGGTCAAACTGGAATTTCTCTACACCGTCCTCACAAGTTCCATTGTGATCAACTTATGTGGTGATCTTGCCCTGGTAGGATCACACTATTGAACAACAGACGCCAGTGAGGCATTTATTAAGTTGATGGCGTTTGGAAGTGAGTTTCAATGTGATGGTTGTTTTCGACAAGTCGATTTGCAACTAGATGACGGTTCACCGTACGCTTCCCGCTTTGCACAGTTTGCACCTCTCTATCCTTGTCATTCTGAGTAAAAACGCTTCCTTTTCGTCAAGAAAAGCAGGTGCGACAGCCATCGCTGTCGGTCGACAGTGAGTCGAGATGGTGCAGAAGCGAGGGCGTCTCGCCTGAAAATCAGTGACTGGAGCTAAGTGCTTAGTTCAGCGCAGGTTTGGACAGCAGTTCAGAACTCTTGTTTTTTATACGTTGCGGCTGAATGATCCGCTCTGTTTCAATTGCGTCTGCGGTGTCGTGTAGACTGAAAAACTTGTTTTCACCCGCTTGGTAATCAGAGCGCAACTCATTGAGAGAGTGCGGATGATTTAGTCATCTCTATAGGTAGCTCATTGGCGCGCGACCTCAACGTCGGAATGTTGATCCTGTCTAGGCTTGGACACCCCGTCTCGCGCTTCCTTTAGGTGGCAGGGCATCTAGGCACCGAAAGGGTGTTACAGATGAGCGATTATTTTTATTACTGTATTTATAGCACATTTGTCACATACAAGGGCCTGTCCGCTACATTTCTTGCTTCGTACACCAAACTTAGACGCATCGTGTCAAGTTGTCCGCAGGGACTTCAAACATCAGTGCAACGGATGTGATTACTGTAAGTCTGTTTACTAAGTCAGGCTGTCTTGTTAGTCGCTTCCTGAGCAAGTGGAACTGCTGACCTTCTGCTTGCCACGTTCATTTCTTGTCCCTTTCGGCGTGAGGGTTCCGCTCGGTGTCTTTGGGTTATGCTACCTGTCCTGTTAGCTGTCCTCTCTTTCGGTGCTGCTGAATGTTGGTGTAAAACTATGTACGTTTGTATATTATGTTATATATATATATATATTATGTGTATACAGCAAACATTCTTCGAACGGTTTCGAAGCCTCCCTGTTTCTGATCCAAGCTTGGAGGTGAATGTCCATCGTTCGAACAGGAAATTATGTCTTACAACTCATCATGACATGCATAGCTTTGACTGGTAATCCGGATAGTAGCGTTCGGGAACTTGTTTTCCCGTTCCTGCGGTCATTCCTTCGATCAACTGCTTAATGGACGATTTCCAAATCGTCGGCTGACTACTGATGTAGTTTGTTCAGTTTTGGTAAGAACAACTATTAAATAACAAACGGGTAATTTCACCGGTTACGAAGTGAGGCGTTGGTACTTTCTACTGGTTTATTATTACCGATTGAAATTCAAAAAAGTTAGCTTACTTACGTGGAAAGGCGAGTGCGCGTTGGATTACAGTAGGCATTCATTTTGTCAGTTCAGCAGGACAGCTAAGAATATCCACGGTCTGCAGCATACATAGCCCCCTTGTGGGGTTACCAGGTCACACATAACATAAGGATACTAGCGTTCTACAAGCTCGATCAGGGATACCCGCTTGCGGATCCGTTCTACAGTCATTCGTTTGAGCTTTTCGCTTAGGGTGAAATCGGTTTTTTGTCTGTCAGATAATCAACGCTACGTTTTATTGAATAATGCAGACAAAGGTCGACCGACCCCAAGCGCCGCCGGGCCAATTAGATAGTGCACCAACCAGGAGCTAACCTATCCCAACGTCCAATCAAAATGCAGATATTGGTGAACCGTTATCTAATAAAACTCATGGTTTTGCATTTCCGTGGAGTGCAGCGAATCCCTTTTTTTACCGCTCTCCAGGAAATTAACAAACCCTAACTTTTGCAGAATTGTGACAAGTAGAAATGAACACGACAGTAGCTGAGCCAAGCCAAAAAGTTGGTGACTGTTTTTATCACAACTGGTTGGTTGCTAACAGAACCGATGCTTCCATAGATAAGTGCACACGACCTTAGTCCAAATAATTCGCTCGCATTGCTTAGTACGTATGGTATACAAAAATAAAGTAAATAAAGAAATCGCCCAGCTGTAACACCCTTCTGGTGCCTAGCTGCCATGCCACCCGAAAGAAGCACGAGGGCTGAGCTACTGTCAGGTTACTCAAGCCTAGACAGAGGAAGTCGAGGGGCAGGGGTCGGGTTCGAACCACAGACCTTCCGGTCAGTAAATTCGCGCTCTAACCACTTGAGCCACGGTATACAAAGGGACACCATAAGAGCGATGGAGGTCAAATATAGATGAACCAAACGGCCAGTTAACCCAATTGGCTAACTTCGTCCTGTGGATTTGTTTTAGTGGGTTGATCAAGAAAGAAAGATTTCCTTCTAACAGGAAAGGCCAAGTGACCGACATGGCATCATCTCGTCTATCAAAGGTGGTGTTTATGACTGTATGGTGCACGCCATAGTTCTATACAGTTCCGAAACCTAGCCACTGCGAGAAGGCCTTAACAGACCGTGTAGTGCATTGTTAGTAATTCGGAATTCCGAAGTCGAATGAATTTTTGCAAAATTGTTCATCGGCGATGGATGAGCTGCTGACAGTTCACAGACCGCACTCCTCACATAGTCTTCGTTGCCCAACCGTCCATGCTGTCATGAGCTGGCGGAAGAACGTGAAAAATCCATTTAGACACTCACGCGGGCAACTGGACGGAGACCCTTGGTAGGGCTTCATTGGTCTTCCTCTAGGGGGCAGACGATGAAACGAATTTAGACAAAATAAGCCACTGAAAGCGTCTTAAATTTTGAACTAAATTTAAACAACCCGGGATAATCTAATGAATTTGTACTATTTTGAAAATACGCCGGTTGATAACAAGTTGGATAGATTTGATGCGGAGTTTGCTCACGGCGGATCTCGAATTGACCCTATGAATGCGCTGTTTCCCGTCGGTCGATACCACGTGATCAAGTTTATGGTGCGTTAACGATGCATAATTAGAAATTAACTCTGAGTTAAACCCCATGTTTCATAGCAGGAGGGTGCCTTCCGGGACTTGGTCTAAGTGAGGGGGGGGGAGCGATGCGGGAACTCAACAAGTTCTCCAGTTTTACGCAGTAACTAGACAGCTTTTGACGCACTTTTATCTTTGCAAAAACTGTCGCGTCTGTTGGATCTCCTGTCATTCTCTCCATCTTTGAACTATAATAAATTGCAGCGAAGTCGGTCTGCAAACACTTCTATAAGAAATATGCAGGCAGTTGATTGGATGACAAACACGGAAGCTGTAGTTCGTAAGAACCCCCGGAAAAACAAACCGAGAACCGGTTGGTGATAGGAATGACACAAAGCTGTATATTTCATAGGTCGATGGAGTAGCAGTCATACGAATAGACTGACAGTTACTGAGTTGCCAAGTGAGAACGCATGATTGCATGATCTACAAAGAATGATTGGTCCAGGGTCACGTGGATTCGAGGCTTTGTGGTAAGAGGGAGCGAACCCGTGAGAGTTGACGCTGGTCGAAAGGGTCCTGCTAAAATTATTTTGCTTGTTGACAAATATACGATTTCGTCACGAACTGCCATTTTCCAGACCATCACATCAGCTCATACCGTTAAATACTGAAGGAGAATCCCTGTGGTCGATTTCTCTTGCTTTTATATTTGCAAACTTTTGAATGGTGTTTGAATCCTGTTTTGTCCGCGTGCTTCAACGATGACCCTGCGATGTAGTTACGGCTGAAAGGCGTAACAGTATTGGGCTACTGCAGAGGGCGTTCGAATACCTCTCCAGTCACCCAGGTCTTTCTTGACAAGAAGCCGGTACCAAAAATATTTTCCTAGAAATGGCTTGTGGCCTTTCATTGTTTTTGGGAACATGACCTTTAGATCCCCGCTTGCATGTTTAATTTCTGGGGGGTGAGCTTCAGTTCCGTCACCTTTGGTGAAAACATCGGTCGAATGAACCCCAGCTGTATGTACTTTCTTGCTATTTGTCACCACAGATCCTGGTCAGTTTTGCAGTTCCACAGCCAGTCGTTGTTGATAGCAAGGCTCACGTGGTCCGCCAACTGAGAGCCAAAGGCTTTGATCGACAACCCTCCTGTCTAGGTCCGGGCGCCCTGGCAATGTCCCGGCTTACCTATAACCATGAAATGCACACATAAAAATAAACTCATGCCACATTGGCCGTCGCGTGCTGCCATCAGCCAGGTCGCCTCACTTGTTGCATACAGCAGGGCTACCGCTGACGCCTCCCTTCTTTCTCTTTCACATACTTTTTCCTCCGCTCTCCTCACCCCACTAATAACTCTCTCATTATCGGCCTGTCAGTTAGAACTGATGACTCCGGTCGTCGTGCATCGTCTTTGTCAGTAGCATGCGCATCAGCCGGTACTGACCTACTTAGGAAGCTTTGAATCAATCTTCAAACCTCAGCACCCGGTCCGTTTAGCTGGTTTTAATGTTCGCACCCTGAAGCAAGCATGACATATAGCTGCACTTGCTCTAACGCTACTGAAGAGAGTGCTGTTTTCCACGCCCCATTCAGAAGCAGAGAGGTAACCAACCCTTGACCTGGCAGAGGGGTCTGAAAGAGATCACGAAAATTCTGGATACTGTCAATGCGATTGGCCTTCCAGCATGGAGACCGCGTGATCCCCACTGCGTCTGGTTGGAGATGCTGCAAGATATGACTGCTAATCGATATCAGTGGCGCTCTTGTTGTCAGTTTCTATCCAGATTGCCTGAATAAGTGTCTGAAAATGTAGGTATCTCTTGTGGCAGGCTAGCACCCTCCGCGAGTTAGCTATGGATCTGGGCCGCTTTACTTGAATTGCACTACTGAGCTGTTGTCGAAAGACCAAAGCGGAGAAGAAGTTGGTTCCTTTTGGCAGACAGCATAGTAAGCCGAAACTCTTTCGAGGGGGGAAATAAGAGGCTCACTGTGTGTGAGCATTGTTGTTAGTTGTCGTAAAAGGGGGCGAGATGGTCGAAATGGTTAGAGCGCGAATTTACTGACCGGAAGGTCTGTGGTTCGAACCCGAACTCCGCATATCGACTTCCTCTGTCCAGGCTTTGGCAACCTGGCAATATCCCAGCCATCGTGCTTCCTTCGGGTGGCACGGCAGCTAGGCACCGAAAGGGTGTTACATCTGAACGATTATTATTATTATTATATCGTAAAAGTCTTATTTCCGATGACTGCTTTTCCAACATCGCATTTAGCGTGTCACGCGATTGTCAACGCAGACTTCCCCTTCATTCAAGAAGTTGGAGAAATCTAGCCCTTTTCTGACTGACTCCAGACCCATTATTCATTAATTGGTACGCATCATGCAAACCAAATCTCGGCGTGAACAATTTTCTCGTGCACAATAATGTCCTAAAACGGGTCACCTCGGATATACAGGCTTTTAAGCCTCTCCTGGAGCTGACCTCTTTTCGGATACAGGGTAAAATACGTCAGCGCCGACTGGGCACTACTCAGAAGAGTCTCTTGTGGGCATTACTGCATGACGTTTGACATCATTACGTAACCAATGTGTCCTATTTTATCTGTCCCGATTTCACTATTCACACAATACATATACAATTTGGGGGCGATGGCATCTGTTGAAAGTCAAGGTACGATGATCCGAAAACGCTGTCCCAATTCGACGCTTAGAAACACCGCTAGATAGAGCTTAGTCATGCAATATTCGTGGAGTTGGACTGATGTATCTTGATTTTCTAAGAGCTTTCGATTAAGTGTGGCATTCGAGTCTTAACGATCAGCTACATACGTACGGCCTAAGTGCACTACGGATCAACCAATTTGAAAATTTTTCGAAGGACTGTGCACCTGAAGCTCAGGTTTGAAACATTCTTTCTCTTCGTGAAGGGTTTACTATCGCCCGTGCTTGTGTAGACCATGCTACCCTTCCCCTATCCACCTCTTGCGCCTCTCATCGGTCTGACTCCATTCGGGTTTTACGATTGCATGCAGATCACATTAACCGCCGGTTGGGATTCATGGATGCAACACTGAAAGTTTCTTCTCCACGCCCAACCGCACACTCAGTGATCTCCAATCTCATTCCTCAGTCTCTGGCATGTTGGCTTCTTGGTTTCTCCTCTCGCATCATTCCACACCACGACCTGGATTACTCCGTCATTTCCGAATCTTCTTCCCTTTCAAACGGTCACTCATTTACAAATTTTCGTTTCTCCTCACCATGCATCGCAGTAGTTGACGTAATAGACGCGTGAATTTGAGCAGATCGGAAAGGGAATCTGTACATTGAGGGTAACAGCTTGCATGCATGTGTGAGACTGCCTCGTGTCTATGACTTGATGTGTCCAGCCAAGGCAGACGGTAATGACCAGCGCAGATGAGTTTGCTCCTAATGGCTTCCATACTTTGTTACCAAATGACTGCGTGACCTCGCCTCGTTCGTTTCCGTAGACGGTTAACTTTCAGTTCCTTTTGTGCCGCCTGAACTTAGCTCCGTTTCCTGATTCTGTCAGTCCTACAGTGGTAGTTGCGTTTTAGAATTCAGTCAGTTCCTTTTCTAAATTTATTCACCCGCTCAGCTCGACCCTTCGATTCCGGCCACGTACATGAGCATCAAGTCCACCGCTGCTACACTAGGCAGTTTGGTGGAACTGCCAAGCTATGCAACATTCTTCCGTTTACCGTTTTTCTCAGTTTTTTTTGTAACTTTCGTTTGTTCTAGTCTCAAGTTGATGTTTACATGTGCATGCTTTCCTGATGCAACGACTCGTATGTTTACTCACGTCGTATGAGCTATAAATATCTCCCGGTGTCCATCTACTGTGCGTTTGCTTCGTTATTATCACCCTTGGATGATTTGTGCACAGTTTTCAGCACTGAGCGAATCCCTAGAGCTCAAGACAGCTCAGTGGTTAAGGCGTGAACTTACTGACCGAATGGTCCGTGGTTCGAATCCAACCCCGGCATCTCGACCACTGTTGTCTATCCTTGGGCAACCTGGTATTTTCTTTCCTCTGATGCTTTCTTAGGGTCGCATGGCAACTATATATCGAAAGGGCGTTACGGCTGAACAACTATTTTCATCAGTATTATTGTGATGTGAAATTTTTGTGGCCCGTGATGTACTACCCATGTATCTGGCTTAGCTACAATGCATGGTAACGCAATACTGAGATATTTCGAGACCGCGCGTATGTTACATTTTTGTACATTTGTTTACGATGTCTAGACCACCAAGAGTGATTACTTCAAGTGAGAGTGAACTCTAGTCATTAAAGCCGATGGCTCTGTTGAGGCCTGGTCGACCTGCGAATATCTCGGTCATCCTGTTTCCTACACTGTACGCAACACCTAAGTGTCGAAAAAACGCTGCGTTCTGACTTCCGGTGACGTCAGTTATGCCATCCTTTCACAATTGTGACACAAGGATCCTAGATTGCGTTGTAACTGGCAGGCCTATTACGAATGGATGCAGACTGTTATGACCCTTTCAGCTCAGTATGACAGTCTTTCTTGGGAACCGTATCAATGGAGGAAGTTTGAGGTCTTCGTGGAATTCTTTTTTGCAAATCCGTTCTCAGAACTAAAGCAAACTACCGGATTTGGTAAACGTATTACGACTGCTTCGGCCGTAGTCAAGTCACGCCGTTGGATCAGTGCTGACAGTCATTTCATGTCGTCTACCGAGTACTCAATAGACTGCCGGCATCGAGCGGCTTGGCTACAGCCGAAGCAGTCGCAATACGGTTGCAAAATCTGGTACTACGCTGTCAGAACCGATTCGTACGAGTCCTTGGTCATGTGACACGAATCGATCGACCCAGCCGCTCAACAGTCCTCTAGATCACCTTACAGCATCCAATTTACTGACGACCAGTTGTCCGTGTTTCCGGATTTTTAATTGTGTTCATGTTGAAATTACAGTATCACTGAACCAATCAACCCTCACTGATGACCCACAATTGTGATAAACCTACTCACACTGCCAAGGTCAATTATAGACAAGAAGTCGGCTGAGTGGACGCGGTCGCTTATGCAGTAGATGTTTTTTTTTGCGCCAAGTTTGGCCGTCTCTCGCATACGTCGATGGGTGTCTTATCTTTCGGTTCATTTTTCGCTCTGAAATTCGAGGGGGATAGTCATCCTCGGCGTTCTGCTCATGGACCATTATAAGTAGTGTGGATCAGTTTACTGATTTCGAATTGCGTGCATCGCTTACCTGGTCTTATTTAGCCATATTGTGCGTCGTTTTGGTTACGGTGGTTCTTCTCTTTGTCTATCTTTCTTCTGCAAGGGCCACTCTATCGATGCATTTTGCGTGGGGACTCACCTTGTCACGTGTCAGAAACAGCCCGCTCTGGGTTGCGTGTACAAATTGGTTGAAATAGCCGGGACACCCACGATGAAACTTAGTGCCCAGGTGGAAAAGGTGACGCTACCCGGGAAGAAAACTGTCTATCGCTTGTACAGCAAAACGGGTGAGTTGTCTGCTTGTTGCCTTCTCCGCTTCTGCCTATAACTGTTTGTGTGCTCACGTCGGTTTTGTGCGGATTACTTCTGAAAACCGTTCTGTCTCAGCTCTTACGGTCGGTGGCTTCCGCATTCATTTGAAATGAAGCATTGTTTCCCCAAACCGTTGGCCATCCACCACTCTAGGTTAAACTCACATCCTGAGTTTGCTTTTTGCAGAGCAGTTGATATATCGCTTCGGGTTGTTTATTTATTTTGGTGTGATAGGGTTCAGGAATGTTTTTGACAGCACCTTCCTCGTTTCCCCCCCCCATTCTCTTGATCCTCTTGTTGAGTTTTTGTTATCTTGCTCCATCCAAAAGGTGAGGCCCTGGTGGACTTACTTCAGCGTAGCGATGAACCGGCCCCGAAGGTCAATGAACGCATTCTCTGTCGACATCCTAGTGAAGCATCGAAACGTGTTTTTGTTGTCCCGGCTCGGATCGAGGAGACGCTCAAACTTTTCTGGAAACGAGGTCAGGTAAGATTGTTTATGCGGAAAAATTGCCGTGGTGCACACTGTAGCACCCTCCGCTGGTTGTGATAAAAGAATCAGTTGTCACTAATCCGGTGGATTGCTTGTAAATTTTTTATCCTATGAATGAATCGGATTCCAGTTCTGTGCATATGTTACATGTGTGATTCACAACAAACCAGGTCACCCACAGTCCCCGATCGATAGGTGCGGGGTGACCAACATCACTCACTCGAATTTCTGGCCAATGAAGCCATCTATCTGAACCGGAAAACAGTTCATTGTGCGCTGAGTTAAACCCTGTGGTTACATTTACCTGAAGAAGCATGGCTGAATCGCAATGCGTTTACCTCGCTTCATACGCAGCAATCGGTACTACATCCTCAAGACAAGGCAAGGAGTGTTCTATATTCGTCGTTTCTGGTGGACCTGCAGACAAATATTTCACTCGACGTACAGAGACGAATGTTGGCCGTTGGTTTGTTCGCTCACTTGGGCAATTTCGTTCAGCACCAGTCAGAGTGACATCATCAGTGCCTCTTGAGTGGAAGATCGTGGTCATTGCGCGCACATGCACTGATACAGGGCCTACTCACCCAGGTCGCCCTTGACCAACCATTGGTCGCTTTGGGGAAGCATTCCCGTTGGCTTGTTTGTCGATCTGTCTTCTGATTCGTAGATGAATTTGTAGCCTTGGGACTTGACCTATCCGGTCCCGCTACCTTGGTTTTTGTACGTTAGCGTCCACAGTGGGCCCGCACTTTCGGTCGGTTGATGTGATAGCAAAGGCTAATTTAATGTTACCATTGAGTTGGGGGATCCCTCGTTCGTAGCGGTGCGTACACTTCGATATGCCGGTTGATTGAATCCTTTGAGGAGTGTTACGCTTCGACGAATTCCCTCTCATGTCTTGTACATCCGCCTACCACAATCTTCATCAGGCGGGCAAGATAGGGAATCATAGAAGTTTTGTATTATCTTGCATACAGATACACACCGGTGCTGTGCAATAGGCATTTCGGGATGCACTTGATCATACCTGAATGCAATGCGCAACAGTTCTCATTTATTCATTTTCACACCACTCTCGATTGAACGGTCGTCCTCATGTCCTGGTGCAATCATCCTGGTGAGTCCACACCAAAGGGGGAGGGAAGCACCGGGCTCGAGTTTCGCTCATCAGCAGTGCATGTCCAATGGCCGTGTCGGGATTCGAACCCCGCACCTGACATGCGAGGCGATCGTGTTACCACTACTCCACCAACGCACGTTGGACGCATCTGAATTTTCACAGGCGAACGTGTTCTGTGCCCGACCCATTGAACGACGACCCAATAACTGTCCTGGTTGTGGCGAGATCGAGTGACCCGCCAGTCAGGTAGCGTCACAAACGCATGAAACCCACTGGGCAACTCCTCATTTGGCCTATATAAGTCCACACGATCCGTAGATCAGATGCCTAACAAAGACCCTCGGCACTTGGTTGTTATCAGACGTATTATGTGAGATGTCCCCTAGTCTCCTCAGTAATCGCCAACGTCAGTCAAACGCCTCCACGTACAGTGGTCAGTACTAGCATCTGAATGGAAACGGGCTTTTTGATAGTCAAACAGAGTAGTCGGGCACTCACCCGTCTCCTGTAGATTTTCACGATTGCATATCAACTGATTCACACTGCGTGGCACATAATGTCTCACGTGTGCTTCTGGCCGCTGCAATCTTGATCTCTTGGAGATCATAAACAACACGCACCGATTGCGTTTTTTATCACTACAAGGTCATTTGAAGTTCGTGCGTTTCGCTCATTTCTGTAATTAGAACAAGAGGTTTCCGCATGTAAACATAATCAAGCGGAGCTCCGTCTATCCGGAATTTGTGTTCGTATGACACAAAATTGTTGAACTCTTTCTGTATGCACATCAAGTCCCCCAAATCTGCATTGATTTAAACACTCTACACAGGTAGAGTTGGGGAGTTGACAGGGAAACTAACCAACTGAACGATGCGGAAGGTTCACATGCGGGCAGGTAATAGTTTGTAACTGTAACGATCATATGAGGTGAACGTGGTCTTGGTGAGTTACTACTGGAGAAGAGGAAGATCATTCGCCGAGTAGATTTGGAACAAACATTATGTCAAACCAGACATTACTTAAAGTTCTGAGCATCTGAAGAAAACCTAAACGTAAGCTAGTAAGTAGTTTTTCTCAGATCCCCTGAAACAGTCAACGATAACTCCCCAAAGGGAGGTGTTATGTCTGCTGATTCGCTATCTGCTGTATCTGATTGCTGACCCGCTCCAGTGCCTAATGCCGGGAAAAAAGACTCAGAGAAGGGAACACAACAGCTATATTCCGAACAAGCGAGTGCGAGAGTGTGAGTACGTGCGAGTGCGAGAATACAACTCAAGCTAGTCATTGGTGGGACACTGTCTAACTTGGTCCAATGCTGACGCACGCGGTCTGGTCTTGGTATAGGCTGCGACTCGCTGCATACTGCGGGGGCGTTGTCTGACCTTGAGCAGCGCTGACTCGCGCTGTCTGGGTTTGATAGAAAGCTGTGAGGCGCTGTATATTGAGGGGGCGTTGTCTGGCTGGTCAACACCTAGCAGAGCTGAGGGTCTCAGTAGATCTCGGGCATTCAGTAGTTGTTTTCAGGAATCTGACCTTCCTGATACCTCCCCCTTTTGGCCGTTCAACGTAAGATTGTCGACGCGGATCAAGTTGTAAAGGTTCCACCCTTTTTCTAGTGCGACCGGTACGGCGTCTGGGTTGCAGCAATGGATCTGTCTTGGGCGGTCCATGCGAGGCAGTGGCTACGGGTGCTGGTCTTGGAAGATCAAAGGTTTCAAGCAGCAGGTTGAGATCTAATAAATGTTCTTTTGCCTTTTGGATAGGACACTCAGTCGGCCGTAACTGATTGACATGTCGCTTCCATATCAATGATCCTACCTGGACGTTGTAAATCACCTGACCGATTCTTTTGAGGACGACTCCAACAGTCCATCTTCGGTGCCCGGGGCGATAGTCCCTGACAAGCACACGGTTGCCAGGCCGGAATGTTGGCTTTCCTCTTGTCGGTGTTGATGAACATAAGTTTTCGATCGGCATTGTTGAAAGATGCAAGCGATCTATCCAGTCTATGCCCAGGAGATTAAGCTCACAAGCAGCAAGATAGACAATACCACAATCACGGTGGCCTGCTATCTCCATCTCACAATCAAATTCACCAAGTAGTTGAAGCTTACCACCTGAAGCATTTCTGGCAGTGTTCATTGTCGGTCTGAGTTCCGGTGATCCGATCTTTCTCCAGGTGCGTCGGGAAACAATCGTAATATCAGAAGCCGTGTCGAGCTGCAATCGAATTGTGCTTCCGTTTGCTCTGATTGTAACGTACTTGCGATGAGCATCGATCTGGTTATCAAATGTTGCAAGTATTGCGTTAAAACGGGGTTCTGATTGACTCCGTTTGCTTCGTGACCTCCGGGTTTGACTGCGTCTTTGGCTAGCTTTCCGCGTCCGGCACTGGCTTTCCTTGTGCCCACGTCGGTTGCACACTGAACATTTGTGCTTTTTATACGGACACAACCGCACAAAATGCCATTCGCCGCATTGCCAGCATGCTGAAGGGGGCTTTGCTCCGTTCGAATTTGTCACCACGGTAGGTTGCCTCGATGTCGTCTTGGCAATGTTGAAAGCAGGGTTGGATAAGGGCCTCTCCAACATGGCCGTGTCGTGTTTAAGATTTAAAAGGCGCTGGCACTCATGGGTAATGGACTGCAGCGTTATCTCGGGAGTTTGTTCAATCTTGTTCAACAGTCTCGTCCTGATATCACTGTCTGAATGCGACTGAAGACCACAAATGAAAATAAGACACTTGAACTGGTCTTCTGTCATGGTAGATAACTTGAATTGTTCGCATTCAAGGTTGACTCTACCGGCATAAGTGATGTAGTCCTCAGATTCTTTTTTCGCCAGTTTCATACATTGGTAGCGAATATTAAACAAAGACGAACGCTCACCGAAAATCATTGAAAGTTGCTGCACGGTTTTGTCAAAACTGAGATCTCGCGTGTTCTTCGGCAGAATAAAGTTGGAATACCGCGTGTGTTCCGTTGTGCCAAGCTTTCTGAGCAATAAACGTACTCTCCAGGCATCATCTTTGTGCTTCAGTTCGACTTGGAAAACATCTTCGTAACGTCTGAACCACGAATCGAAGGTTAGGCCGGCATCAGGGTCATAATGGAACTCCGTAATGCTGTTGGCGATCGAGTCGACTGAATTTGTATCTGGAGCGGAATTTGGTGGTTGAATTTTAAGTTGCTGCGTCAATGTTTCCACCAAACGTAATTGCGCCGCTTCAAACTGTTTTTGTTGTTGCAGCAGAATTTCTTTCAACGCTTCAGCAGTTATTGTCATGATCCAGTGGGTTCGGGCGTCGCCAATCTGTTATGTCTGCTGATTCGCTAATCTGCTGTATCTGATTGCTGACCCGCTCCAGTGCCTAATGCCGGGAAAAAAGACTCACAGAAGGGAACACAACAGCTATATTCCGAACAAGCGAGCGCGAGAGTGTGAGTACGTGCGAGTGCGAGAATACAACTCAAGCTAGTCATTGGTGGGACACTGTCTAACTTGGTCCAATGCTGACGCACGCGGTCTGGTCTTGGTATAGGCTGCGACTCGCTGCATACTGCGGGGGCGTTGTCTGACCTTGAGCAACGCTGACTCGCGCTGTCTGGGTTTGATAGAAAGCTGTGAGGCGCTGTATATTGAGGGGGCGTTGTCTGGCTGGTCAACATCTACAGAGCTGAGGGTCTCAGTAGATCTCGAGCATTCAGTAGTTGTTTTCAGGAATCTGATCTTCCTGATAGGAGGATACAAACAACATCAAATTTATGGCTTACATAACTCTAATGGAACACAGAAAGCAGTTTGGATGTGAGAACACCATCTAAGGTTACTTGATGGAAAGTATTCCATAGTAAGAGATCCGGGAAACGGGCCACGGGGCACAGCGAGGGCTAGCTAAGTACTGAATAGGTCAGTGTAACTTTCACAGGCGGGGAAGAAAAAGTTTTGGGATTCGGGGATACTGAGAATGAGAAACCGTTCACCTGAACAACTAAAAATTTCGCCCAAAACATCTATAGTTTCATGTTTACACGTGACAGGCACAGCCAGTCATTAGCGGAAATTCCAGGGGGTGTATGCCTTCTACGTACAGAGAAAAAAAATCGGGGAAATGACACTTTGGCGAACACCGATTTCAGTGGATATTGGAGAACTAGCCGCTAATGCCTGTGAGTTGTGTGCGATTTGTGGCGTAGCTTGACCAAGCTGCGTTCACACTGCCAGTACCGCGTAAAAAAACAATGTATCTTTAATTGTTGGTGGTTGCGGGATTTTGTGGCACATATTACTCTCGTTCGAACAATCGTCCTCCTGTCCTGGCGCAATCATCCTGGTGAGCCCACACCAAAGGAGGGAAACACACTGGACTCGAGTTTCGCCCTCATTAGAGCTAATCAGCAGTGCATATCCAGTGGCCGTGCCGGGATTTGAACTCCGCACATGTGACATGCGAGGTGAGCGTGTTATCACTACTCCACCAGCGCACGCTGGACTCATACTTTGATTATGTTGATCGATCGACCCGCCAGTGACCCGCCAGTCAGTACTTCCCAACCAGGAAGCGCCACAGACGCTTGAAACCTGCTGGACACATTTTGTTTCAGGTGTTGGTGGTTGCGGGCTTTGTAGAACACATACTCCCAAGACTCTCGTTTGGTTCTCGTATTTAGCACTGAAGAACTGGGTAAACAAGGGCGTACGCTGCGGAATCAGACTACCGGGGTGGCGGTGGATACTACTGATGAGGCATGTGAGTAGTATGTCTTCTCTTAAACCCGCTTCGCGTCTCTTGAAAAGTGAGATCTATTACGGAATCTGTGGAGTCGCTCTGTAGCATTTGCTTGCATTTGAGTAACAGTCAATGAATATCCAGAAAAGTTCAGGAAGACGCGTTCAAGGAGAAGATGGGTATCCAGTTTTGTAAACAAGATGCACATGGGAGTTTTGCTCCCCTGTCCAATAGTCAGTAACTGTTAAGTTGGTGTTTCTCTAATAAACAACTCCGCGGGGAAGGCCTTCTTCCCTTCACCGGTATGCAACTAGCCAGGGGACTTCATCCAACAGGATACTTGTCACTCGAGTCGGTAGCATTCTTGCAAACACTTTCAAAAGGAAGCGGGTGGAATCAATTAGTCTCAGAATTTCTATCCCTTTCTTTAACTTAAGTGATATGTTCGTCAGGAAGTCACGTTTTTTCTCTAATGGAAAGACCGTTGTTGAGCAGAACGCATATGGCTGGTCTGAGAGTATCTGTACACTTTTATCGGGAAGGTTAGATTCATGGAAGTAACCACTGAATGCCTGAAATCTACTGAGACCCTCAACTCCGCTAGATGCTGACCAGACAAACAACGCCCCCTCAAAATGCAGTAGTAGTATCAAACCCAGACAGCGTGAGTCAGCGTTTATCAAGGTCAGACAACGCCCCCGCAATATGCAGCGCGTGACAGCCTTGTATCGACGCCAGATAGCACGAGACAGCGTTGGACCAAGGTCAGACAGTGTCCCTTCAATAAAATAGCTTGAGGCCGTTGTATTTTCGCACTCGGTGAGTCTTTTTCTCCGGCACTAGGCACTGGAGCGGGGTCAGCAGTCAGATACAACAGATTGGCGAATCAGCAGATATAACAACTCACCCGGCGACAAGAGCGATAGATGATTGGAACCACAAGTTCACTCGGATTCACAGACGCACGCTTCTGGTGCAGTATTATCAGCGACGGTTGGTGGGCTCTCTTACTATGTTATACGTAAATGATAGGCTTTCGTGGTACGTGTAATTTCGTTATACAAACCGACCTGGATAGTCCGTCTTGTAGAACTCGACAAACTATTCGGGTGAAGGTCTTTTTAGCGCAACGAAAGATTCAGTAGTCGTTGTTTTGTTCGCAAGGGTTACATCATCAATCGAGGTGGCATCAGGGATAGTGCATAAGTGGAACAAGGGCCAGTCGCAAAAAAACTGGCCTGATGCTAAGGTGCCCTGGAAGTCGAGGTGTTGAAAACAACGTGGCAAGTGAGCTGCTCGCACGGGAGCTCATCATGGTATTCCGGTTTCTCACTGCCCTACTCTGTATGAACTTCATCTATATTGGACTGTCTAGCTGGTGAATGCCAACTGTCACGTGGTTCGCCGTATATACTTCTTCACCTCATTGAAGAAAAAACGTCTTGCTACGAAGAATGGGCTACAAAATCATTTTCATCATCATCATCAAAGACAGCAACATCAGTGTTGACACTGATGCTTCACTGCCGTACAACCATAAAGTTCGTCTAATTTCATATATATATATATATATATATATATATATATTAAAATTAAAAGCATTAGGGTGAAAAGAAGAGAAAAAGAGTGGATGAGGGAGGGGACCTAGTGCTGGCCTATGTCAAGCATTCTGAGTTGCCTACACCTCCAACCGTTCAATCAGACAATCTGGAAAGAAACTGACAGCATGAACGCCACTGACATCGATTAACAGCCACTGCTTGCAACGCTTCTAGCCAAGCACAGGCGGGGTCACGGGGACTCCATCCTGGAAGGCATAGAACACCGACAACACCCAAACTCATCGTGATCTCTTTCACACCTCACACCATCTGTCCGCAGAGGTCATGTCTCGCACCCGTACAACAACACAGCCCTTACTGTAGCCTGGTACACACGACCCTGAAGATCCAGTGAGATGGCTTTTTGACGCCACAAGTGACGCAAATTAGCAAACGTGATTCGAGCCTTTGAGATTCTTGCACTGACTCCATCGGACACACTTCCGTCAGAGCTAATACAACTACCGAGGTATGTAAAGTTTTCCACAATCTCCAATGATTCTACTTGAATTTTAGGGGATATGTCCGGAGACTGCACGTTCTGAAGCATGACTTTGCACTTTGAAGGTGCAAGGCGCATGCCAAAAGATGGTATGATGGTGGTGAGTCTATTCAACAGGGCTTATGCTTCAATTTCGTCTTCAAAGATGAGGGCGATGTCATCTGCGTACTCCAGATCGACAAAGCTCTCACCAGCAACAATTTAAAAAAAATCATTTTACTAGGTTGTTGTCCCTTAGTTAACCCTCATCTGTCCTATACTGTCGTAGTTTCCGCTACACTTGATGACCAGCCTAATTCTCTACTCTGTTTTTTTTTAATTTCATGTCATCCCCGCATCTGAGATGTCCTGATGCCTTTTCTCCATTCTCACCCTAGTTATCCACGCCGTTGTCCACCCTCGAACAGTCCCGCGAACGTGTGCAAAAAGAGATAAAATCACTCCGACCGGACTACACACGCTTGCTCAATCCCACTCCGTACAAAGTCTCACTTTCAGAACAACTGTATAATTTCACATATGATTTATGGCTTCGAATGACCCCGATAAGCGAGTTGAGCTAGCTTCGAAGGTCGGATCGCCCCGGGAAACACATTGGGTCATTTCCCGATCATTTTCGCTATTTTATTTGAGCTGTTTTAAGCTTTTGGTTGTGTGGAAGTCTTCCATGACAGAGGGCATTGCACCATCTTGTCTGTCGTCCAATTGATTTCTTGCTATCAGCTGTTTTGACGAAGAAAATTGGTGGGAGCGTGGGCTCAAGCGTACTGGGAAGTGAACCCGTTTCAAGAAGTATATGAAGTGAATCGCGACTCATTGGTTGATATTTGTATCTGTGGTCCTCAATTCCAATTGATCGCTGCACCGTTGTACGCCTCCAGCTAAATAGGTAAGGTGTGATTAGAGGTGAGCTGTCTCATTGGTGAACTGATTCTAGTCGATTTTGATCTACCTTTGAGCCAGTCCATTCTGGAGTCTGATGAAACTTTAGCAAACAAACAGAATTGTTTTGGATTCAGTGCCGCACACTGCTGGAGCTAGCATTGAGGACGCTCGCTTTCCTGGCCCTTAAAAAATTGCAGTCAGACAAAGAGCAGCGAGACCCTCTACTTCGAGGCGGTCTGGGGATGAGTTCCTACTGTCCTCTGCGATGAGAGTGTGAAGGATGAGGAAGCAAGGCGTTTCCTCCAGGTGACCAGGATGTCCACATTTATGGAAGCGGTCATGCTGCTTTTCTCCTGAAGAATGGCGAGTCGAAATATCGTTCCTAAAAACTGAATAGTTCAATTGCCCAATAGCTGACTGTGACTGCCGACGCATTACTTAATATGATTGAAATACTTCGAAAACCACAGAGTCTGTTCTCCTCAGAAGGTATCTGATGTCAGCAGCCGTACTAGGAGTGAGACAGTAATGCCTTGCTTCCTGCGCCTTCGGGTAAGACCAGACCCCCCGCAGCTGAGCATGCAGATTATTGAGTCATCGGCTCCGGGCAGGGTCCCCCCCAAAAAAACCTCACTGTCCACTGCCTCGCCGGTCAGACTTTTGAGTCAGAAGCTAGGGGCACGGTTCCCGAACAAAAACCGTACACCTTGTGAGTCCGTGGCTCAAAACGGGGTACCTCAACTAAATCCCCTTCCTCGGACTGGGTAACCGGGACGTACTGTCTGGCCGCACAGTTCCTTTTCCATCGATATCCCTCCCAAACTCTCCCACCGCACAGGCAAACGTTGCTGGATTTTTTGATTGTCAGTTATCTGAACGATATGCCTTATGCACCACCCTGTCTATTAACAACAAACGAAACTGCTAAATCCACGAGGTCCTCTCTACATAGGGGCTTTCAATGTCCGTACTTCAAAAAACACGTTAGTTGACCTCCTGCAACACAGCTTCTGGAAACAATATCCGTACTGAAACGTGAGAAAACACTAGGACCGGACGGTCTCGATTCAGCACTCTTGAAATAAGGGGACGACCGTTCGTGAACCATCTGACAGATGTGATTTAGAGCGAAGAGAAAGTGCCTGCAGAATACGGCACGTCGGCAGCATCCCAATCTATCAAAAAGGTACGCGGATGCTGTGTGGTAACCGTGGAATTAACCTAGTAGCTGTGGCACTAAAGGAGCTGTCTGGTCTTGTCCTTCGAAGGTTGACTGAACATGGAGAGACAGATCCGTGAAAACCAAGCTGGGTTCCGTCCTGCAAGAGGATGCATCGATCACATCTTCACCCTTGGACAGATTCTGCTTGCAGAAACCAACGGTGGTGGTCTTCTTTGACTCTGTGGACCGTCAGGCACTATGACAGTGTCTACGGGGCAAAGACGCTGTACGCCAACTTGTAAAGGTCTACGGAAAGCTCTCGTTTGAATTCACTGCATCAAATGATGTCAAGTAATGACGACCTCCCTCACCCTTCCTCTTCAACTTCTTCATTGATTGATTAAGAAACACTCACTCCCAGGCTTTAATTCCTGTGGCTGGTCGAAATGCCCCCAGGGCATTCGGTCACAGATATCGACCAAGCAGAGGACAAAGCTCTTCTTGGATCTGACGCCGTGGTAATGCAAAGAATATTAAATAATCTAACTAATTCCGCCTACTCACAAGGTTGCTGGAAACTCTTCGACTTTGTGAGTAGTTTTCTCTGTGAAAATAAACTGCGATATCTCGAATATCGTACCAACCAAAACATGAGGCAGCCTGTAGGAAGCACATTCAGTTGAAGAACATGAAAAACGAGAGATTCACTTGAGTCTCCCGTGAAAACCAAATTGATTTGCAAATGAATGTATTTGTCGAAATCTAAATAATTCTGTCTCACGGTTGGCCATGTGCTTCACAACTGCAAAGTGCTCCTGCAAGACCCGGTGGGCTCGAACCCTAACGTCGGGCTTGCGAAAAAGCCGATTGAGGTAGTGGACAAATTTGTCCACCTGGGCAGTTGTATCAGTCCCGGTGGTCTAGCCAAAGATGATATTTCCATCCGGATTGGGAGGGCCAAAGCAGGTTTTGTGAATCCGCATCTGCTATTTTGGTAGGCGTGACTACATCTTATCTGTCCAGAGCCGAGTTTGCAATACTGCGGTGCGCTCCATATCATACGGGCCAGAAACCTAGTCGCTGCGCGCTGAAGCCGTGAAAACTGTAGGTGTTTGACCCTTGCGCGAGGCTGATGAGAACATCAGATCAGTAGTGATAAGGTACATCGGATGGTTGAAGCAAGGAATAGCTCACTCACGATAGATGAACTCAGCACACTTTATAGGTAGCGCTGGCTTGGTCACGTGCACCGTATGCCCGTTGACGGACTTCCTCCAACAGACCTTTTCGCACAAGCACGCGAAGGGTGGAAGTGAGCCACCGAAGGTCAAACGGTAAGTGGGCAGCGATGTAAAAATGTCATTGCCAGCAAACTCACCTGTTCTGAACATCGCCTTGTCCGTGGATGGGAACTCCGAGACGGGAGACATCAATGGTAAGAGACATTGTCTCACACATTGTCCAGTCGCGCCCTAAATTGCGCTCATGCATCTAGGCTGTTGCCTTCAATGCACAGCTTCCCTCTCGATTTCCCAAATGGAAATGCGTAGCTATTTCATCCTACCTCCCCAGATTATCGGAGAGGGCGAGATGGTCCAAGTGGTTAGAGCGCGAATTTACTGACTGGAAGGTCTGTTCCGTTTTTTCTTCGGGTAAAGTTCTTTTCGAGCCACATCCAAACGGTCTCAGTTTACAACTAAAAACCTACTTGTTTGCGAGCCGGTCTTCCGAAAGTGCTCTTTTTCTGACTAACGACAGAGACATTCTTGATGCATTCACACTGTCTTGGTTCAAAGTGCAGTGATGGGTAAAGTTTACAACATTTTTTTTAATAACATTATTTAGTGTGTTTTACACTTGAACCAACTAGCGCGATACCATCTGTGTACTCCACGTCTTTAGGGTCGCCCTCGGGTGAAGGTTCTACAAAGAGAGTGGAACGCATAGCCAGTGATTTCTCGACAATCAGTTCAATCACGAAGTTGAAAAGGAGAAATGACAAAAAGCAACACTAACAGCAGTTGGTTGTTGGCCTAAAACCAATAAGCTCACAGGAGCAATCAAGATTTAGATATACTTATAAAGGACGACCTTGAACACCCCGTTTGGTGATGAAATCGGGGTACTCTGTAGACTCACACGCGCCCATGGGTATTGGGGAAGTGCGATGAAGCTGCTCAGAAAACCTGAGAGATATAGAGTCGAACGGTGCGTTTTGATATGAGATAACAGCGGTTGGCTTCTAGATGTGACAGTGTTCGAAAATTTATCACACGGTAAGTGTGCGATCCCTATCGGTATTCCATGACCCTGCTTCCAGCGAGTGCTGGTGAGCCTGAATAGGGGCACGCGTGTTAGAAATGGTGATCGAACTGACGGCCCTCTCAATGTAACTCTACTTGTGGTAAATAGCGTGACCCGGTTGAAGAAACTACACAATGGCAGATTCGTTCGTTTCAGTCATCGTTGTAGAAAGACTGAGATATCACCAGAGCTCTCGAGAAGACTATCTAGGTCCTCTATGAAAGGGTTAAAGGGTGGCGGAAATGAGGAGAGGTAGCTACAACTCCTAAACTGGAGACAGTGTTTGTCACACATCTGTCAATTAATCAACTTGAGGAAGTAAGTCCGCAGAATCAGCCCTCATACTGGTTTAGGCGGAGTTTGTGCGGACGCCCGAATCGCTAACCAGCTGGCGATGAATGGAGGGGTAAAGAAGTTCCCATACGTCTTATGGGGAAAATGTGCGTTGCTTGCTAGAATGTGAAGGCTCACTGAAGACTGATTGGCCGGATCACGTGTCTAACCTTGTTACACGACAACCGACTTAGTCTATTGGTTACACTGATCAACCGATATATAGTTTACTAGTCCTTGAGTCGTTTCCACCTAACATACCTTCGTACACACCCGAATGCTTACCTATAGACCAAGCCGTAGCAACTCGACTTTTCACCCGGGCAATTGAGTTGTCTCTACACATAAGATGGCAATAATTTTGAGCGCGGACAGTCTAGAAAACCTCATTCGTGCAGATTTACGTGTAAAATCTGGTGGTTCACCCAGCGCGTGAATTTGATGAGAAATTGTTTTCGAACAGAGAAGGCAAAAGTACATGTCGAAACTCTTTATGCACAATTTGGGGTTGGGTATACAGTACTGATAAAGCCCCCGAAAAAGTACACAGAGGTAAATGATCGATGGCCTGGGATCTAGTACATGGTGACGGCATTGTTTGAACGAGGCATTTTGATACGGTCAATATTCTTCAGGATGATGTCATGGAGAGTTGCCTGTGCATAAAAGGGGACCGAATGGATGTTTGAGTGAGCATGCGTTTTATCAGGAAGATGACCCACAGTGAAAAAAGGCCTTCATTGGATAAGGGTCATGGTAGCCTTCCCAAAAGTGAAAATCATGAGACGCAAAGATTTACTTGACTGTTCCAGGAAAATAATGGACTGTTTGTATGTGAGCAAAGAAACAACCAATGGGAGAAACAGAGCACAGATCAGCTCCCAGGAGCAAGATGCAAGAAGACGTAATGTGCGTAAATCGATGGCACGGTCGGTTACCGCTTAATAGAAGCCAGAATGTGGCTCGAAGACTGGCAACCGCTCCACTGTGGCCAAATCGGTAGGCAGTGTAGAAAACCATGTTCCGACAGTGTAGCGGGAAAGACGAATGAACCCGGGCAATAATCCTATCCGGAACTTACTGCCACCTGATTACGAGAACGTTACTTAACTCGTCTAAAAGCCAGCTTTTAGGACGTGGCGAGGTCTGCAGGTGCGGTAACTTTACTTTAACGGCATCTGCACGAAACAGAACGATCCTACAGAAAAAGCCCCGGCAAGCGACCCTTCATCAAGCACAGCTGAGCTTTTCGTAAAACCGTACATTCACTCTGCATTGGTAGATAGATAGATGAGCACTTGCAACGTTCAGCCAATTCCACTCGATTTAGTCTCTCTTCAACAGCCTGTACTTTGAAACACTTGCGAAATGAGCCGTACCAAGTGCGAAATTGCCCAGAACGTACTTGGCACTCGTAAATTCTCCTTTAAGAATCATCGCATCTATTACTTGCAAAGAGTGTTTCGATCCCAAAACCACTGAGTGATCACATCAGTGGAGCCAGAAGTTCGGCCAACATGGGCAGTTGTTCGTACAGAAACAACGCGGTCAACTTTGAAAATGCGTTACAGTGGTGCCCAAGACAGCGCACAATGGGACCAAGCAAGAATGGCAGAAAGGTATTCGCATGGCGGACCACAGGGTCCCCCGCCAATCCTTGTGACTAACTAGGAAGCTTGAAGCAATCCAACGAGTTCTTTGTGCTTCAGCGCGCCTGCAGTTGGCCGACATTGAAGTCCAGTGATCCAGCGAATCGACAACTGCTCTATCAAGCTTACCTCGGCGACAGTTTGTGCACAGGTCACTTTCGTATGTCTTACTGCTTGCGGATGAACACAACGCACGAAGACAAATCCAGCAACTAATCGATAAATCCACCCACAAAGATACTGTACCTTTGTCTTACTGTTCCTGTTCACAAATCTAGTTGTGTCTGTCAGGCTGAAAGCAAGCTTCTGGAGGGTTTATGTTAACCAGAATGGTCGCTACGTAGGCCAATCCTGACTTGGTAAATAGATGAAAAACGTATTACAACCTGACTAGGATAACCATGATAGAACACATGGGTAAACGAGGATGATTCTAAATGTAAAGGTGAAACGAAATAAACAGTCCAGTCCGCAGAAGTCGAGCTCATGAAAATTGAAGTCTGGCAAAAAAACGGGTCAGTTAAGAAAGGCAACACAAAGTTGAGCGAAAAACGCAGAACATCTTGAAAAGTACACTCGGATGATTCCAAACATTCTTCGACTCTGTGATCCTCTTCAATCGTGATCCAGCGAAATAGTTCGGCGACTTATGGAGTTTCTTCAAACAAATTGGGTGAAACAAGTGCGGTGGTGGATTCGGATCCGGTGGTTGAAACCGCTGAAGCCTATCCGCAGAGCGTCTCGAAACAGACCACACCGCTCAATCACGTAAAAACTAACCCTTAGGCATAACATACTACTTATAAGGTAACTGAGAACTTTCAATCAATTGGAAAATGTTTGGGACCGATTGGGTGGTCATCGTTAAAAAGAGGGGTTTGGTAAACAATCGATGGATTTATTGCTGGGCAACCTTTCATTTTTAACAAAAAAGTTTCGTCGGGCCATGTGAGTAAGCAGGCAGGTTGATCGGGTTTTAAGGTAGTCAGGGAACCAATCCGTGAGATTTCTAATGAATAGCTGACTAGATCAGTGCTGGGTGTCGATGCAGGTGTTAAGCGTACACCAAACCGTGCGGTAGAATTATTTATATTATTTAGAGTGGTTTGTACTTTTGAAAGACCTGAACCAAGAAGAGCAATGTCATCCACATACTCAATTCCTGTGAGCAAACGTCCGGGGGCACCTTGACCCCCGAAAGTTTCAGAGGCAGTCAGAGAAATGTCAAGCGGCACATCGAAAACAAAGTAAAAGAGAAACGGTGAGAGAGGGTGTCGTTGTGCTACACCGTTGAACGTGGTGCACTCAGGCGAAAGCGTGGCGTAAACCACTAAAGTTTCTGACGATGGACAGAATCAAAAGCAGCTTTTAGATCAAGAAAAGCGACCAGAATGAGACGTTTGAAAGAGTGGCGCTGTTCAGAAAACTGTCTCAAGGTGAAGATATGGTCGATGTCTCGTTTGTCCAATCGGTGTATGTCCTAAAACCATAAATACAGTTTAGACGTAATACACTTCTCATAAGTTTGCTGAAAACATCATAAACGAGAGATTCGGCTGGATTCCAGGTGAGTCTCCCTCAAAACCAAATTGGTTTGCAAATGAGTGTAGTTCCCTGGCAGTGAAGCATCCGTGTCAACACTGATGTTGCTGTCTTTGATGATGATGATGAGTTCCCCGGGATGCAACTGCCAGCAAGTTGAAACTACTAGTGAGCCTTTGTCACGCGGGGCCGCCGAAGCCACAGATCGGCTGCTGCATAGACACGAGCCAGCGGAACACGTCAGTGTTGGACTGTTAGGAAGTTGTAGTTCGCCTTGAACAAAAATACCCAGAGGCAATGATTGGCACGAAACACTGTGCGGTTTGTCTCATTTTTTAATTCGTTGTGGTCAATGGGTCACATGTTCAGGGACCGATGAGTAAAAAAACACATCTACGTAACTCACGGAAAACCTCACACACACAAGAAAAACACCCGAAGGAACCACCAAAACATACGTAATGGTTCCGTATCTCCATTATGATGTAACGCATTGTGATCGCCTGTTTTTCATCCATGTCCCGAATGCACTCGCGATAGTCATCAATGTGAGGGAATTTCGCCACTTTGCCGATGAGTTTTCCCCGTGACGCAAAGTATCTGAACGTGGAAAGGTGTAGAACGACAATCGCATTAGCAAGCGTGTGGACTCCAGTTCCAAACAGTTAGTAGTACGTCAGGGCAGTTTGTTTTACCTGGTGATCTGATCCAAGAAGGTACACGCATCACGCTCGATGCTGGAAGCTTCGGATAGAACTTCCTCTTGGATACCCACACCGAAATTGTTACCGTCTTCTATCCGGGGTATATTGTACTGCACCCATAACCGGACCAGCTGAGCTTCCATCATAAGCTGGGTCAAACACGGTTTGGTTTTCTTAGTTTAGTGAAAAAAAACAAGAAAAAGAGGGATTCAGATATTCTGTGAACCAGTTTCAAATGATCTAAACGGTGAATTGATAAGCTGAAGAACAGGATATTGGCTTAGTCAACAGACGCGTCTTAATATGGTCTAGCTGAAACACCCTTTCGGTGTCTAGCAGCCATGCCACGCGAAGGAAGCATGAAGGCCAAGAAACTGCCAGGTTGCCCCAGCTTAGAGGCGAACAGTCGAGATGCAGGGGTCGGGTTCGAAACACGGATTTTCCGGTCAGTAAATTCGTACCTTGTCAACTGAGCCATTTCGAGCTCATGCGCTGTAATAGGTTATAAAGAAACAGTTCTGCACGGAACAAAACATGTCTGTCGGGACTAGATAGCCAGCATGATTGCGTTAAGATAGTTGGCATGTAAAACGAAACTCTACAGGCAGTACTTTGTAGGATATGGGCGGAGTACTTGTATTATCGATGTTCATTCATACAAGACTGGAAGGAACAGGTGCTGCTTCATGGACATTAAGCCTGATGGGATTGGTGTTCCGTGGGACGATCGTGAATAATGACGTCAGATAAACCAATCAGCAAGCTCCCACTACCCGAAGACAGGCCATCCGCAGTCGTGACCATGCGGATGCCTGCAGCTATCGTATTGTCGTTCAAGCCACATGCTGGGTTACCAAATACAATATGATTGGGCAGGTTAGCATATCCATACTATCGACAGTAGTGAGCAGAAGAGAGCTCACAACATTGGAAATTTGAAAAGTTGCCGCGGAGGCATCAGGCATTGCTGACACCGTTGATTAGCGAAGTGGTGAAATCTGGCCTACACTTTCGTGTGCGGGGGGGGGGGGCAAAGTTTTCGGGGAAGCCTACTAAGCCAACCTAATTTGTTCGGTGGCTTATGAAATTGGCTATCAGTCAGATGTTGTAATAATCGTAGTTCAGTGTGACAGGTTGCTCTTACGGAAGCAACATGCATAAAAGGCCACTGGACACAAAAATCCACATTCAGGTCACGCACAAAAACGGCTTTTCAGAAACTTTCGTCATAGACAAAGTTGAATACTACAGCTTCTCTCTGGCTAGGATTTTTCAGGATGATAATCGTTGTCTTGTTCATACGGTTGTTGTGCTTGTTTGGAGAGGAGGGAAAAACCTCTTCATTGCAAAAAAAGTAGGCGAGTTATATGCAGAAATATTTGCCAGTATGACCGATAAAAGTGGTTCTCACTCCCACAAAAACCACTCCGTGAAGTGTATTCGAAAAGACGATTGGACAATTTCTCCCTTTCGAGATGATGAATTGTGTGTAATTAATTGGAGCTGGGGCAGTGAAGCATCAGTGTCAACAATGACGTTGCTGTTTTTGATGAGGATGATGATGAATTGGGGCTGCTTAAATATCGTGGACAACCATATGGGTTTGTATGCTTAGCAATTCAGCCGTGCAGGACTCTGTTCGTTCTGCCAATCTAAAAGCCACCGCAATGGTTACTGGGCCGGAAAACTATCTGAAAGGTGTAAACCAGCCGAATTTAACATTCGGTCAAAACGGACCCAACTGTCGTCTTTCATAGCACAACATATCTTGAATACAGACCATATGGTTGACCTCATCGTAATTCCTAATGCGTTCGTTTCAATCAACTCGATGTTAGTTAATCGCCAGAGGCTAGCCTTGTGTGCACATGAATCAATAGAGCAGTCCGCTTGCTTTAGAATAGTGTCTAGTTGTCAGGAGAACAGTACTCTACCGGACAAATGTCGCTTCGAATGAATTACCACACTATCAGTTTATACTACTATACCATTGACAGTAGCAAAACACTGAAAAAAGAATAGATGGTAGCGTGGTTTACTCAGGCTGGTCAACTGAATGATTCGCTGTAAAAACTCCATCCGATGCCTACTACATTACGCTGACTGACGTTCGAGGAGTAAGTATACAAGGGTTTGTGAAGAACGCGTCGAATTTTCGACGGAGGCTAGAATGCAACATAGTAGTCGGTACTGTAAACCCGCTGAGGTACAGCTCATCAACTTCAATGAGGTATCCGATCCTCAAACAACAACGACAACAAACCAAACTTAGGTGAAGGAACTTAGCCAGATGGTTTAAACCACAGGCAGTACAGTTTCACGGTAACATAGAGGCCTGGTGGAAAGACTACATAGTGTTTGCTTCGTTTCGACCACTTCTATGCGGGATAGAGAAGTGGACAAACTATAAACTGTTTTTATCAACAGGTGCAGGCTTTCTTATTGGATTCCCTACTGGATCAAAGAAAACACCTGTGTACGCGTATCGCATGATTCCGTCCGTACTTTGTACGTCTAATTTTCAGCACAGGCTTCAGGAGTCTTACCAATCGTTTTGCTAATTTGTGACATATAATAATAATATATTATATATATTGTATATATAATAATATAATATATACTAAAGGGCGAGATGGCCTCACGTGGTTAGAGCGCGAATTTACTGACCGGAAGGTCCGTGCTTCGAACCCAACCTCCGCATCTCGACATGCCCGTGTCTAGACTCGGGTAACCTGGCAGCCCTCGTGCTTCCTTCTGGTGGCATGGCAGCTAGGCACCGGAAGGGTGCTACAGCTGAATGATGATGATGATTATATATAATAATATATTGTATACAACACATAATATTTGCATACTTCGTGGAATAACCTACTTATTGGAACGTCGGATAGGTAGAGAAACCAGAGTTTCAAATAGATGATGCAGTATCAGAAAGTCTTAAATAATAGACAGCTTAAAGTTGCGACATGATTCTATTGTTGAGAAGAATCTCGACACATCTCTTCGCCTCGTCGATTTAAAATATCTGGTATTCATAAGTGGTTCGAAAAAGCTTCGGAAACAAGAGATATAGTCACCCTAACAACGAGTTAGGCTATGTACGAGATAGCCATTAGCTTGTACACAAAGATGCTACGACGGATATGCGTACTGTCATGCCGGGGTGCATTGTTCAGAAGGCCAGGATTCGAGGAAATACGCCTTTCTTCCGAATTATTCTAATTCAGTTATGGAATACAAGTCCACAAGCATCCGGTACACCCACAAAACCGGCGTATGCTCAAGCAGCGCGAAGCCGAAATATAGTATGGTGTAGTCGAAGCAGGAGATAACTGCAGCGTAATTTATCACGTAACCACAATGAAAGTCTTCTGCAAGAAATAAGGCAGGGAATGTGATTGTGTTCTGAACCTGTTCTCGGTAGACTACGGACGATCAACAAAGGATATAACTCACCCTAAGAGACCACGGTTCGTGGTAGGCGGTGTTAAATTACGTCCAACCTGGTAAACTGTCATGCGCAACATAAAAGTTCATGAACCACGAAGCCACCCGAACACCATAAAATGAAGAAACCACTACGTAATACCGACGTACCCGTCGGTTCGCGCAACGTGAAGCATAAGGAAGGTGGATCAGCAAGTTTACAGGGGCAACGTTCATTAGCCAGAAGATGTGAGGCGCTGCTAGGTCTTTGACAACCGATATCGCAGAATCAGACCCCGCGGCGGTTGCCACACCACCAGGGTGACCCCGTCACGCCCAACTCAGAGTCATAGAAGTGTACAACAAAGGGCGATATGGCAAAAACCAAAACGGAAAGATAAGGCACGGATGCCCTTGGTGCTACTCGTTCACCAGCGTGAGGTATGTGGGTCTCCTCCGTTTGCTTGGCTGGAGACGTTACAACACGTGACCGCCAGGAGACTTCAGTGACTCTCTTGCTATCATTTACTATCAAGACTGTCTGACAGATTTTAGAGGTGAAGCCACTTGGAGACTGATTTGATTTTGACAGGTGATCTAACTAAACTTCGGCTGGTTTGTGATATTCTTCAACGGAATGTCTTCACATAGGCCACCCCAAGTTGTTGTTGCTATCATTTGCAGGTTTAGACCTGCAGTTGTGTGTGTTCATCCGTTAGGGATAAGACAACCCGAAACGTTACATATGTTTGCCGTAGCCTAAATAGATTTTCCAGAAGGCAAATGAGCGCCTCTACCACCGAAGTATGTAGCGATATAAAGTTTAGTATGTTAATGGTTCAGCTGTTACACCTTTTTGGTGCCTAGCTCGAGATAGCTCAGTGGTTGAGGCACCAGACCGGATCGGAAGGGCTGTGGTTCGAACCCAACCTCAGCATCTCAGCTGCTCCTTTCTAGGCTTGGACAATCTGTTAGTATCCTAGCCGTCGTGCCTCCTTTCGCTAGAACGGCAGCTAAGCAACGAAAGGATGTTACACCTAAACGATTTGATTTTTTTGGGTGCCTAGCTGCTATGTCATTCTAGAGGAGTACGAGGGCCAAGATAGTGCCAGGTTGTCTAAGCATAGACGGGGGTAGTCGAGATACCGGGGCTGGGTTCGAACCCGGGGACCTTCCGGTCAATAAGTTCGTATATGAAACACTGGGCTATCCGGAGATATCATTGTGGCATGTGACCTTAATTTCAACTAAGCAGACCAACAAAAAGCCACACCATTGATGACCACAGTCTTATGCACGCTAAACCCTAGACTGGGTACCGAAACATGTGTGGAAAAACGTACATTAGAAGTCGGGCCTTTCTGGCAGGCTAACGTAAACCGTTTTACGGTCCAGCCATGAAATCAAAGGTTTGAGTTGACGGTGCTAATTGTCCTCTTTTCCCGTGTCTGAGCATCGCAACTTGTGCACAGTCGTTAAGGTTTCGTTGTATCACGCCTCCTTTGTTTCACACATACTAAATGCGCTAACCAAGTTCACGCTGCTCAGCAATGCATGGTTATGAAACTGACAGAAAAATGAAAAACCACTCCAGCTAGCTTACTTCAATCATGGCCTTGATTTGCCGATTGTACGAAACGGAGCCATATGGAACGGGAACGGTGCGGGATAGACGATTTTCCGCCTCACTCGGTTTATCCACCGTCATCGACGCGACGTCTGGTTGTGGGGCTTGTGGTTCAGCTACACAGTTCACGTCACCAACGGAATAGGGACCCTTTGTTCGTACCGGAAGGTATGGCGGATAGGGGATATTTATTTCTGAATAAACTTGTTTTGGATCTGCAAGAACGCACACAACGGAAAGTAAGGAAAGGTTAACTTCCACATACTGCAAAACACAACTGAGTAGTGCATTACGTATACACATGTATCGCGATATCTCGAATATCGTAGCAACTAGAACATGAGGCGGCCTGGTGCAGCACATTCAGTTGCCTGGAAACACCAAAAGCGGGAGATTCAGCTGGGTTCCAGGTGAGTCTCTCGCAAAAACCAAATTGATTTGCAAATTAGTGTATTTCTCGACAACTGAGTTAAATTGTACTGGCGTGTTCAAACGGTCAGGATGCCGGTAGGTGTTTCGTTCAACGGATACCGTTTTTAGGAGCCAACTGATTCGGTGCCCTTCTACCCATGATTTCAAAGAGGACCGGAGAACAAAGCCATGGATTACCACCTCGGCGAACGTGATTCAATCTTCAGTGAGCGACTTCAACTACGTCCTGTAAACTCTGAAATCGTTAGTTCAGACGTAAACGAAGATAAACTGAACTACTAAAATGACTCTTTAGGACACCGACCGAAGCAGTGCATGTAACTGAATGAAAGTCGAGGTCAGGCGCTTTTGAAGACCTAGTGTGGAATAAGCCGTGTCGGCATATCCATCCATATGTTCTGAGTTCAAACCAAAAGGCATTGTGTGAAATAGCGTGATGCTCCTGCTGAATCTGGAGAAACGCTTAGCGAAAATGCTCTGCTATCTGGACAAAATGAGAATGAAAGAGGAAAAAGTTGAACGGATAGTGAAACAGTGGTAAATGCGCAGTAATAAGAGAATGGATGGGAACCGGAGGGAAAAGAAAGAAATCTTGTTGGGAGCTTACCCAAGGCGAACAACTCCGAGGACAAAACTTCTTCCATTTCAAAAACGCGTTTTGGGAAGACATTGCGTACCAGTTCCTCACCATCAATCTTTGTCTTCTCCTTGTAATCATTCAAGCGATTCTCTACGTTAGTCATTGCCTTGTTTGAAAAAAGATAAACGTTATTATTGCCACTAAGGGAAAATATAGTTTGAGTAAAATTGGAAGCCGGAAAGTAACAAAAATCTAGGCAATTGGGTGCGCGAATGCGGAAGAAATCGGTTATAAGCACCAAGAGAACATCAAGCTTGCCAAGCTGTGAGAAGAGGTGAGTTTACGGGCCGCACAGAGCACAGGCCCGATGATATTTTGTCGGACATGTTGACTAGAGCTCCTCAGAACTGTAAAGCACAATCCGAATAACGCATAGATTGTGTGCAAAGGTAACCCATCTACATCGCCAAATTATACACAAGGTGGAAGTGCCTATGAGAAACGTGCTTTAAAATCGTTCAGCTGTAGCACCCTTTCGGTGCCTAGCTGCCATGCCACCCGAAGGAAGCATGAGGGCTGGGATACTGCCAGGTTGCCCAAGCCTAGACAGGGGAAGTCGAGAGGCAGAGGCAGGGTTCGAACCACGGACCTTCCGGTCAGTACGCTCGCGCTCTAACCGCTGAGCTATCTCGCCCCCAGAACCGTGCTTGGTTGCACCAAGTAACAGGAGCTCCAGAAAGACCGCAAACGTGCCAGGACTGTAGGGCAATGAATGTTATCGGGCTACTTACCACAGGGCCAATTGCCAAAATAGACGACAGAGGAAGAATCGGTGTCCGAAACCAGTGTTACTCTTACGGAAATGGAAGAAAGCTGGTGCGTGGTGCATGCAGCATCGCTGTCGTAGCCCTTCTAATCTTGTCATGTACTGCATGGCAACGACCCGAAGGTGGCCAGTTCAGCAGATCATGCAGGGCTTATATTGAAGTCGGATAGTTTGGCAACCATCAGTGTTTTACGTAAGAACCCAAGGATGCGAAAAAATAAGGGGCGCAGAATTGGAAACCAAAACATAGCCACAGAATGAATGGCATTCTCGCATCATACCTACTGCATACCAACCTAGCAGAACAGAGATCCACTCGGCTCCAACACACTTTCCAGATGTGGAGCGCATACCATGCAAGAGTTATTGAGGTTATTTAAAAGTTGGCATTTCTAGGTGTGATCGAAGAATAGCAACATCGTCGGCATAATCAATGTCCGTGGGCAAACGCCCCGGAGGTACTTTGATATCCGAGACGTTGAAGGCTGGTAAAGAAGACTCACACGGAACTAAAGCACCAGTGTTCTGGTGTTGTTTTCAATGATGACTATGAAAGAAAACGCTTGAAGTCGATTGCGCAATTAAATAGGAAGGGTGACAGAGGGTACCGCTGTCTGACCCCACTGGATGTGGTGAACTCAGGAGAGTTTGTCACAGATAGGTACGCGTCTCCAACGTAGACTACATAGCCATTAGCCATATGTGGCGTGGGTCGATTACTGACTATCTGGAAAGCTTATGTCATTGCTTCCCGTTGCGCTTTTCAGAGTAGCGCAAGGAGCGCACACTTCGCCTAGCAATTGAGAAGCTCACGGACCCTGATGTGGAGCAAATTTGTCGCTTGTGGAGCGGCGCAACCAACTAGTTCAAGTGGTGTAGCTCGAGCAACATCCTAAAATTGCTCCCAGTTCGGACATGTATTCCTCCTGGTCGAGTAAAGAACACAAGTAGAATTCGGGTGAATAAGAGCATCGGTACAGACCGAGAAGCTTGGTGTGTCCAGAGGACTAAACAGACAAAGGAGGCGAGAAACTGGAATTCCAGTTCATATGCGCAGCAGACCCGAAGAGGTCTTCAGCGACTGGAAATATTGTCGGCAGAAACGGCTTGCCTATTTCTAAAAAGGAAGTTTGCGTGAGTCCTTGGGCTGAACACTTTAAAGAACAAATCAACTCATCATCATCAGCTGTAAGAAACCGTGTACTTGTCGTACAGTGGTTGTAGCTGCCACAGTTTCGTCCGCCGATGATTTGGGGAGGTGAGGTAGGTAGCTGCGCATTGGAGGCGCGAGCTGCGTAAATGCACCACTGTCAATGGGCTCAGTCGGGGAATTGGGAAGGGGGCTATGCATTGAAGGCAATAGCTTGAATGCATGAGTGCCACTTACAGTTGTGCAGGCGGATTCCCGACACGCAACGCAGCTCTGGACAGCAAATCTGAGAAAGCTGATGGTTTCGGAAATAAACGAATGTCGTTTGTCCCTCAGACATTACCGAGCTGCTAGTCCTGACGAACTCCCAGTCGCTGTGTCTAGTGGTGTGTGAAATCCTCAGTTGGTGCTTGTCTTACTTGTTTACCTAGCTGGGCGACAGAGATCTTTCCTGTCAACTAGTTGGTCGATAATACTGCTCATTTTCAAAAAGGATGCTCAAGGTGAGTGTGGCAATCACGGATGAAACAGCTTGATCTCCAACGTAACCAGACTCCTCGCGTTATTCGTTTTGCACCGTGCTACTACGATGCATAAAGACGTGACCCGATAGTAGCAAGCAGGATTCCGGCCAGGAAGGGGTTTTGTGGACCACATCTTCAAAGTCCGTCAACTGTTAGTGCAACGTTATGCGTACAGGCGCCTTACAATCTTGGTTTTCTTTGATTTCAACAATCCATGCAATTGTCGACCGGTTCGTCCTTTACAGTACGCTTACACAACAGGGTGTATCCAAGAAGTTCGTGAATATGATGCGCTGTTTGTATTCGCATAATTGTCGGTGCCTGATAATGTACGTTGAGCTTTCAAAAAGCTTTCCTACGAGCAATGGTGTGCAACAAGTATCATCATCATCGACAGCATGACATCAGTGTTCAACACCGATGCTTCGCTGCCGTACGTGTGCAACAAGGGTGTCCACACTCTTAATTTCTGCTTAATTTCGCCACCAACGAAGTAATGAGGCGAACCTGGGAGGTCTCAAAAGCCTCAGTGTTCAGATCTATCCGAAGGAGAACCTTGTTGACCCGGAATACACACACAACATTGTTCACACTTGTGAAAAGGAGCAAGGAGCGCAGCGTCATGACTATGTAAACCATACTTTTCATACATTAACTGGTAATTTTCACTCTATATTTTCAGCTCATGTACTAAAGTCATTAGACACTGCGCGCTTCTATTCTGCGTTTCTTCTAATCTCGACCTGGAACCACTCAACTCTCACAAAAAGCAGGCGTTAGGAGAATAGCTGAACAAGGTCGTCCAGTTCTTCGGCGCGCCCACAAAGTGCAAAGTCATGCTGCGGGACGTACAGCATTTGAACATGCCTCTAATCACCCAAAGAACGACTTTGAAAATCGCGGAACGCTGTACTTATCCCGGAAGTTGCACTGGTTCTGAAGGTAGTGTGAAAACGCAGCAAACACACGAATCTCACAGGCCAAAATTGGTTTGCGCCACTGTGGCATTGAAAAAGCATATTGCTGGGCCTCAAAGAATGCGTTTATTAGACTATAAAGTGGGCTGTATTGTTGTGCGGCTGCGGCGCTTGGGATATCTTCAGGACTTTGCCAGCGACACTTCAAAACCTTGGCTGGAATCGGCAGGGGTCGGCGAATTCGCAATGACGTTATCAAGAAACGGGCCTCCAGTGAAACAGACGACACTCCATTCAAAGAATGTCTCCAGAACTACAGGCCGTGTCCATGTGTTACGTATGGCGAGTAACTGCTTACCGAGATAAGCACTACTTTCTGTGCCTAATTAAGAGTGGCGGAGTATGGACGGTGTATGACATTGCGGAATGGAATGAAAGCTGTTACGAAAAGTTTGGGGGCGGTTGGTGCTGCTCGCCTTTCTGGAGGGGGCCTTCATGATCCTGCGTTTGCCTAGCTGGATACTGAATGATATGGCGGCTAACCGATGTCAGTGACATTCATACTGTCAGTTTTTATCTGGATCGCTAGACTAAGTTTTAAAGGTGTAGGCACTTAGGATATTTGTGGTAGGCTAGCACTAAGTTCCTCCCCCATCCACTCTTAGTTCTTTTTTAAAATAAGGCTTTCGAAAAATTAGGGTTGTATGGCTACGAAGCATCAGTGATAAATACTGTTGAGCTTTCGGTAGTGCTGATAGTGATGTTGGTGGTGTATGCATCTAGAAATTGTTTGGTACGCTATCCCCAGGTCTCTCTTCTTTGTCGTTTTTTCTCCCACTATAAGGCTCTATTCAAATTGATTAACAAGGTTGTACGGCAGTGGAGCAGCAATATTCTCCGGTGGTACTGCTGTCGGTGATTATGATGATGGCATACAAAGCCATTATGAAGGACAGGAGTTTAGAAGGGAGGTCCTTCATCGCCAGGTATTGTGCTAGTTTGTGACGATCAATGGAGCAGAAAAAAACTTCAAGATCGAGAAAAAATGGTAACTGTTGGTCGCAAGAAGGAATGGTTCAGTTCCAGCACTTGTGGAAAAGTGAGGATATGATTAATGCAACTTTGACCAGAACGAAGCCTAATTTGGTTCTCGCGAATGTCTCCTCCAATGTGGAGACACGATACTGCCATAGGGCACACTGGAGGCTACGACCACCAGGGCGACGCCCTGGTGGTTTTCATATGATGTTTTTCAACCACTTTTCAGTAAATGCATCAGCGTCAAGGCACTCCATTATGCCGGTCTTCTGTCCTCGTCTCATATACCTCGGAGTAAAGGCATCAGATTGACCATAAGAGATGCACCACCTTTTTTCTAAAGTGTAAGATGCAAGCCGTTGGGACCAGTTGCGTTGTTACCCTGAAGTGATAAAATGGTGGACAGGCATTGACGTTTCACTCCGGTTCATACGCTCCTAAAAGCTGAGTTGATGGAGGCCAGATGAACTGTTCTTCAAAGTGCTCGACCTATCGTTCGTGATGAGGTTTCCTCCAGTGAACTGAGGTCAAATGGCTTTCGAAGATTCTTTCACCAACATCCGTCCTCCCGAGACCTGTTAACCGGATTGGTTAGAACAGGGTGCGATCATTTCCGGTTTCAAAAACCTTCATTTCTCGGGCTATCGCTACCCACCAGTATTCTGTAGCAGTCCTTAGGCTCTCCATCCGTCATTTGAAGGACCTACACTTACCAATATAGTCGTTTTTTGCTGGCATAGTTTTCCTGGAACCAGCGAATGGCCGTAACAAGATCCTGTGTTCATTGGGATCTGCAAGTGACCTCTGGCAGACGTTCTCAAAAACAATGAGCACGGTTTCTTCCATACTTTTCCAGCAGTCATTCAAATCGTGACTATAATCGGAGCGAGATGGCTCAGTTGTTAGAACGCGGATTTACTGACCGGAAGGTCCGTGGTTCGAACCCGACCTATACCTCTCGACTTCCCCTGTCTAGGCTTGGGCAACCTGGCAGTCTCTCAGTCCTCGTGCTTCCTTCTGGTGGCATCGCAGTTAAACACGAAAGGGTGCTGAAGCTGAAGGACTTGAATCGTGCGTGTTTAGTTCTAGGATGGTCCAGCTGGCTCAGCTGTAATATCCTTTCAGGGGCTGGCTGCTATACCGCCCGAGAAGTACGAGGACTGAGATACTGTCGGGTTTTCCAAGCCTAGACACGAGCAGTGTAGATGGTTCGATACATAGGTATAATTTTGTGCCTTAATCACTGAGCTACCTCGAGGTCTGAGAGCTTTTCAGCCAACTCAGTTCGATATTGCTGGGCTACACAGACGCTTTGCAGTTTATGAACCGAATGGCCTTGCACCAACCGGCGTGTTCCAGAAAATAAGCGAGTAGATACGCACGCGTGCGCGTTGCCCGGATCAGCTTTCAGTGGTGAACTCTAAAATCAACAAGTATGTATCAGATTTTTTCTGCGGTGGCTGATTGCCACATTGTACAAATGAGTCCAGGGATGATTTGCAGCTGGTGCTCCACAGTTAACACAACGTGGTCGCTTGTGCTGGCTAGGAAGAGATGATGCTCAACACTCTCCATTATCTGAGCGGTGGGCAGCAACCCCGCATCGGCTTCTAAGATGGGACTAAGTCTGTTGACCTGAGCATCTGCACCGTCTACCAGAATTGTGATACGTTTAGTTCTCGCTGACCGAAGCAACTGTGGCAAGTCTCGATAGAACGACGTTCTCAGTCTCAGAGATACCATTTGCCGAAGAGTATGCTGACACAACAAAAAACACTGTTTAGCACACCGATGAATCGAACTTAATTGAGCCAGTCAACCAGTCAACGCAGAGAGGACAGTTCGCCGGAGTCGAGTTCGGTAAAACACAACAACTCCCATACCGTAGATAGCATACGTCATTGTATTAGGATTACCAGACGCCCGAGTACTAAAGTGCGAACAATCCGGGTTCACCCCGAGCGATCTGAGATGACCGGACTGGGGTCTTGTATGCGCGTCGCGAAGACACAACACTCACCAATCCAAAAATAGATTAAGGTTTTGACAAGCGCTACCTGTAGTCCAGTTTGACGGACATTGAAAGAAGCGTTGTGAAGCAGATCCCTTGAATTCAATCACGCATTTTGATCTGTCCTACTGGAGTCGGTGAATGAAAGTCTGTAGTGGCGAATGGTACCTCTGGGTTGCCCAGATCGCAGGGGGTTTGGTCGAGGTACCTCACATTAGGCTTTTCACTAAAAAAGTTTACCAAAAAGGTGATGGAAGCTTTTGGTGAGGATATGTGACTTTGAACGGCTGATCCGGTGGACAAAACGGAGACCCCATTTAAAAGTAGACAAATGTCAGGTTTTCACCAACATTTGCCGAGCGTCAACTAAGCCCAGTGGGTTCATTTTAGATGCAGAGATAAAACTGGTTCATAAAACTCAGACCAAGAAATTGCGGGGTCTAAGTGTTCAGTAAACGACCGCCCGACACTACTGTACCTTTTTGTAATGCACTGTGAATTCAATTCCCGCTGCGTGGAACTCATTCTCTTCTTCTCGGCGTGGTCTACCGTTGTTCCTCGAGTCCACCGGAAGATAACCAGTTCCTCAAACAAACCCTTGAGCAACTCTCCTGCAACTACTACTTCAAACATCTCTCACTGTTAGGTGATTTTAACGCCCCAAGGCCTCCTGGATGGAGCTTCAGCGCATTGAATCTAGTGGACACTTTGCATCGGCGATGGCCGAAGTCGTTCAACAGAACGCTTGGACTCAACATGTCGTTGCACCTACCAGATACCGCGCAGGCCAGCTACGATCCTTGCTGGATTTGGTTATCACCAACGAAAGACGTAACTAAGAACGGCCTCTAACCAACTTGCTCTTCACGGATGAGGACATTCGTCAACTCCTGCACAAGACAAACCCCTTCAGCGCGTTGGGGCCAGGCGAGGTCCACCCAAGGACCTGAAGGAAACATCGCTCACACTGGCAAAGCATCTCTACCCGGTGTCTCGTCAGTCGATTTACAAAGGCAACCTTCTCTTTGCTTAACGGATGCCGTGTTTTTCGACTTCCCAGAGTGTCGCTGCTCAACCTCGAGTCTTACAGGATTTAAGGGGAAACGCTACACTGAATTAAGTCATTCCTATCGGGCAGAACATTCCGAGCGAAAGTAGGCTCGACCTACACTTCTTCGGCGTCGATCTCCATTGGAGTTCCTCAAGGGTCTGTTTGGGGACCACTTCTGTTTCTTTCTATGTCAACGACCTTCCAGATGCTCTTTCAAGTCCATATCTTTGTGCGGACGACTTGAAATCCTAGGGCTCAAATGCCAGTGCCCACTGTACCAAGCAGTGGTCGTTTGACTGGCACGTGCCAGGTACCTTTCTCTGAATGACGAAAAGCGCGTCCATATATCAGTCAGAGGAGACTCAGTGGGCGCCTTCGTCGTGCATGGTGAGAATAGACCAGAAGACATTGAGAGGATAGATGCCAGAAAGGATTTAGGTATCTGGCTATCTTCAAACATGTCCTTCTCACTGCATCATGAAAAATCGGCTCAAAAAGCATTTGCCGTTCTACGGATGATTCGGTGAACTTTCTCCCGTATTACTTGCTAGGAATTCCAGATATTCTATGGGGCCTACGTAGACCGCTTCTTGAATATGCCAACCGAGTTGTCTACTGAGGACGCAAGAAAGACGTGACCCTGACTGAGTGTCCAACGAGCTGCTACGAAAACGGTTGCCGGCTTTAAATCCATGGATTATGAAACGCGCCTCGCGGTGCTTTACTGGAGTATCAATCAATCAATCAATCAATCGAGTTATCAGCTATAAACCGTGTGCCATAGGCACTCTGGTTCCAGCTGCTACAGCTTCGATCACTGGAAAACGGGAAATTGGAGCGTACAACTAAGCCTTATAAGCCAAGACATGTTCACTTTGTTCGGAAATTGGGTAGCTACACACTGAAGGCGATAGCTTTGACGCAGAAGCACCACTGACTATACCATTGGGCTATTTCTGCCAGTGTCATTAACCATTGGTGGGCTGAGTCCCGGAGTCCTCATCCAACGCGGCGGCAGTTGTCAACCTGACCAAGTTTGCTAATTAGCGCTTTTAAGCTTCGTTGCCAGGTCGAGACGGTTCACCTCTTGGTCGCTTCCACTTAGAACAGGGCTAGGCGAAAAGTACTCTGCGAGGCAGACTGTCCTCTAGCATGTGGAGTACAGTTCCTAAGCAGCGTAACCTATGAAGTGTGACTAATTCGCCTGTCGTGGGAGAGTTCCTCCATCCTAAAACTATTTAGCGCGCCTCAGCACTACTAATCCGATGTTCCCACCAGATTCAACTAATGCTTCGGAGACATCGATGGTCAAACGCTGACAGTTTTCGTACGTCCTTTGCGCGTAGAGGCCATGTTTCTGATCCATAAAACAGTATGGATCGCACTGCCATAGTGTAAACTCTGCCACAGACAGACAAATTGACGTCACCTCGGCACCATAGGTGTCGGAGATTGGCAAAAGCTGCACCAAACTTCCCGATTCGAAAAGTAATATCATTTCCAGCCAACCCACCGCAACATATACAAATTTATCTACGACGTCGATTGGATCGTCTGCAAGTATGAGGCTTCGGTTTGATCTCATCCGATCTTGTCACAGCACTTCACAATTTGCAGGACGTGGTGAACTCAGACAAAAGCCTCCAGTATACTCGCGTTCGCATACAGTGCCCTCATAAAGAATATAAATTTGGAAGGAATATCCTTGATCGTCATATATCGCCAAAGTTTCTGACGATCGACAGAGTTATAAGCAGCTTTCAGATCAGGAAAACCTACTAATATGGGGCGTTTGAGTGAGTAGTGCTGTTCAAGAATGTAAAATGTAAAATTATGCTCGATGCATCCTCGGATAGAGCGAAACCCAGCTTGGTTCCCACGAACCTGTTGCTCCCAATAATTGATCAACCTTCACAAAATAATGCCAGAGAGCACTCTAGATACGACGGATGACCAGCTTGATCCCGCGCCGGCTTTTGCAGGATGTCCTTGCGCCTTTTTTGATTACTTGGATGACGGCCTAGGAGTTCTGTTGCACGGGTATTCTGTTTTCGTTCCAAGTCTTCTTAAATATGGTCGTCAGGTTGTTCACCAGGACCTCACCTCCTTCTTTGAAGAGGGAGCTGAATGCAATTCCCTCACCGTAGAAAGCACGAACAATTGCGTCAATGACGAGTAGCGACGACAGAAGAAGCACATACTAGATCACACTGGCGTCCAGTATTATTGAATGTGCCTCGATTTACGAGGAGCAAACAATAGGCTGAACGGAAACAACCAATCTGCGAGCAGCTAATAAGTTGAACCTAATGATTGAAGGGCCGTCGATGCCTGTTGCCCAATTTGAAATGGAGTACGGACATTAAAGGCTGCAACGTGAATAGGATCTCTTGAGGCTATTTTGGTTTATTTTTCTGGGGGATGGTCGAGGCACGGGACAATGGCTAGAGTGTTGGCAGGTGAGTAGATTGCACTGCATTGTACAATGGTTTGGGAGGGAATGAGGGGGAAGGCCGGTGGGCGAAGAGCTGCAAGGGCAAATGATACTTCCCGGTTGCCCAGACCGAAGAAGTGTTTGGTCGAGGTATCCCACCTTGAGCCCTTGACTCAAAGGCTTTGTTCGGGGACCCAGCCCTTAGCCTCTGACTCAACGGTCTGGACCCCGAGACAGCAGTGGTTAGGGTTTTTTAGGGAACCCTTCCCAGATCCAATGACTCAGTGGTCTGACCTAATTGGCTCTAAGGGGCTGGCTTGGCCCGAGGGTGCAGGAAGTTGGACAGTACTGTCTCGCTCCTGATGCCGTTGCGCACAGCAAGTGCACCAGCTCTTTGATTTCAAAAGTATTTCGACCGTATTGAACTATGCGCCGGCGGTCACGGTCAACCGTTGGACGACCGAAGTGTGCGGTTTTTGGGGGCAAGGTTTAGCCAACATGTTTCTCATCGTTGATCAAACAAACATACGGCGTACATATGGGAAGTTTTTCAAGCTCAGAGCGCACACCATATTAGGCAACAATTTTTCTCATTCCGGGTATTTGGTGCCTGGAATAACCTTCCTCCGACAGTCGTGCACGCTGCACCTAGTATCCAGTTCAAAGCACTTCTAGACGCCTTTTTAATTGAGTCCTCGCATTGGCAATATTACTGCCCCGCGCTGAGAACTTGAAGCGCAGTGTTATACCCTTTTTGGCTTGTGCACAAACCCAAGATGCCGTAGCAGGCCAAATGCGGAACTGAGCACTAACAAACGTCAGGCGAAATCATCTGGCAGATCTGCCTCTATATGTTACAGTTGTTTGACTGTTAGCCGGAACCCTGCTCTGAAACCGCCTCATCGCTCTCAAATGGGAGCTGCAACGGCCAATAGATACGTCGCACATGGTTGGTCATCAGGCTGTGCAGCTTGCCGGTCTGGCTTGAGGGAGAACTCTGATTGGTTTAAAATGGGGATGTAACAACCATTCACGTTTCAGTGAACGCTGAATGCCGGTTGCTAGTGTCGCATCCAGAAAAAGTCTCACTCTCTAAAATGCTATCGTTAAATACAACTCAACTACGGCACGTTGTGATTGGGTTTCCCCCGTTTTTAGTGTTTAGTACAATTTCCATGCCCATGGTGGTTCTTCGGAAAACGCCAGCTTAGGGCGATTCACGGATTGATACACAGGATAGAGGCTTTCGCCCAAGTCTCCCGGAGCGGTTTTGTTCTTGTCGTTCAGCGGCTGTCATTCACCCGAAAAGCACAGGTGAAAAAAGGTGTAGCACCGTTCTCTAAGTACTCAGCGCTGGGCAGTATGCTTGCCGGCGCGAGGACTCGCATAAATAAGTGTCTAATAGTGTTTTGAACTGGGTTCTAGAAGGAGCGTGGACAACCGTCTGAGGAAGCTTGTCCCACGCAGCAACTACCCGAAATGAGAAAAAATTTTGCCCAATGAAGTTGTGTGCTCTGGACTTTAAAATCTCCTTACCGTGTCTCCGCCTTGAGTTTGCTGGGTCAATGGTGAAAAACCAGTTGGCCAAGCCTTGTTCAAACAGGGCGTAAGTAAAAATTAAGTCCCCTCGGGGGCAACGATACTCCAGGGGAAAGGGGTCAAGCACCACCAAGTGCTTCTCATAGCCGAAAGATTCAGGGGCGGCAACCATAGCAGAGTCACTTTCATGACGATGGACGGCTTACCGGTGCCCACGTTGACTGCCCACGACCTGCCCAAAGGATTATTGCAACAGTACCAGGAGTGGTCTGAATAAGCTCAGCCGAAGCCCATCGGACCGTTATGTCAGAGACTGAGAGTCTGGACACAAGCAGCAAGTGCCATTGAGTTCATTGTCTCACCCTTTGACACAGTTGCAACCTCAACCGCAGAGTTCTAGTTGGCCCCCATTCTTGTCTCACTCTTGAGTCCTGGTTCTTGCTATACGAAGCCACGTTCAAAACCGATTTTTCCAAATTCAGTGACGGATGTAAAGTCAGATGATTGCTGCGAAAATCCAAAATACCTGAGCCTGCACAGAACACAAACTTCGCTTTCCCAGGTTGTTTCTGAAATACCGTCGGTGAAGTGGTTATTACTCTGTTGCCGATCTTCGGTCACGAAACGTCCTATAGAAAGCACTTGACAGATGTGTATCCTGCCATGACATTCATTACATATTTTCTGATCTTCTAGGTCCACCAACCATGTCGTACTCAGATAACGCCGTAAAGAATTTGACGAAGTATTCCGCAGTGAACGGTTAGAACAGCTTTATGCGCACGCTTCGTTGAATATCAGGCTCCTTGGTTGGCCCAACCTTCTGTAAGGCAGTAGACGAGAGCCTTCAGGAGGAACATTCACTAACGTGGTCTCACAAAGACTATCCCTGTATTCTCTGTATTTCAATGCTTTCGGGATCCACATGAGAAGTCGCAAAGGAATGGCATAGACGGTACATAAACCTGACAGTAAAGCTGACCGTCATCTATATATCTTGGGGTGTGGCTGTTTGGCGGAATGATCGAGGGTTACATAAATATCAGTAGCTGTCAAGTAAAGTCTGCCCGCAGCAACGTTTATTCGCATTTCAGATGAGGACTTCAACAAGGATATCTGACTGTGAAATTGACATTGGGGATATGACTGCACACAGGTCAAACTACCGTCCACATGGATCGCAAGTCGGTTTGATTTATCCTTGGGTCAATGATGATAATGATAATGATAATGTTTATTCCCAAATTTTGGGTGACAAACCGTCTGGCATGATCATACGTTTACAGTCAGAGTGAAGCATGACTGGGGGATTTGCGGGTAGTGCGGATTGCGCGAAAAGAGGACAATGTCATAAACAGTGGGAAATATCCGATGAAATAATAATAAGTTGCTTTCCCAACTTGTAGGGAACAATGGTCATGAGGTCCGACTAGTTCAAAGACATGAACATGGCATGAACTAAAACTGAAAACCATTGCTGGCCATGAGTGACCTTGGGCGCTTGGGCAAACGGCTGGAGTCACAACGAGCAAAAGTGGAGATGGAGGTAGAATAATTCGAATAGGGAGCACATGGCGAGTTTTGTCTCAAAAATGTGGCTTAATCTGAAATTAAGCAAACTCACTGTTGTAGGGAAGTCAGTTGCAGCAGATAGGTTGGATGGGGACGTGGTGTTAATGCATAGGGCGAACCAAACATCGTATACGGATTTGAACTTGTGGAAGAGGCAAGCCGAAATTGTGGCAGAAAATCAGGCTAGCCAAATTTGGGCGAAAATTCATCGGGTACGAAAGAACTCGTCCCAGAGACGGGGCCGGTTGAAAAATTTGCTCGAAGTTGCGACTACAGGCTCGATTGGGCGAGGGGTTGCGGTCGAGATTTTGAAGAGAATAGTTGCGGGAGTGGCATCACACTGGGTATGACAGTGCCAGTAAGCGTCTACCAATCTAAATCCCGCAGCTTCCAAATCTACTTGAAACGGAAGACAAGTGAGTGAAAGTAGGTGAGGACCGCGGGCGCAAATGAGATGATGGTCTTTTCATGATCGTCGAACTTAACATCCTGTGAGAACTACGAGCTTCAAACACGTCTGCAGTATGATGGACCGCCTGTAGGCATCAGAGTCTGCTCCAGGTATCCTCGTATCAAGAATCTGCTGCACTTCCCTAACTCAAAAACTGCGAAAGTGTAGCGCACATTTTGCCTCTGACCGAAAAACAGCCTACGAGTTGGCCAACGGCCAACTTCTCTTGGCACTGAATGGATCATGCCGGTAGCCTCGAAATTTCTGTCAGAAGGAAACTTTCAGATCTCCTACGGGAATGTCTTATAGCGCACAACTGCAAGGGTAAGTATCGGGTGCCTTACTGTTTCTGTGCCACATTGGTGATCTACCTAGCGGACGGGGAAGCTAAACTTTCTCTGTGGCGCAGATCTTCTCATCACCCAGGAAAATTGAGATGGCCTACGACGCGATCTCAACAATATGCTTGACCGGGACAAAATTTTCACCTTTCCATCAATACTAGGAACTGCACGGCGGTCAATGTGATCGTCAGGTCCGGGTGGCAGCCACAACAGGCCACGCCGGAATATCAGCAACTTGTCCCCACAACCGAGGTTGGAGATCCAGGGACTGTTTCATCTCAGGAGACGGGCACTCAGAAACAGTTTCAAAAAGTAGGGAACCATAAGCGCCAGGGCTTATTTTAACACAGAGCGGCAATGATCAGCTGCGACTGGGCTGTTTTCATCCCCTCAACGGTTTACACTCACGACCTCAATTTGAACACCAATTGTGAAGATGACGCCTTCGCCTCGGTAAAAACGTTAGGACCCTCAGCAATATCCAGCAAGAACATCGCAAGCGTATTTGAATACTGTGGCAGAAAAGGTTGGTTGGTTCGGAAGATTTTTTAACAAAGCAGTTGCCACGTACATCCTGGACTGCACCAACAAGGAGCTCAGTAGCAGCGACAGTAATAAGTGACATTGTGCCGCGGGTGGATGTTACACAGGATATGCAGACGAAGGGCAACTGCACGGGTGCAGACCCGGAGCATCAGCAATCTAATAACACTCGGGAATTTTGTCTCGGTATCCACAAAATATGATCCTCTGGGCCGGGACTGGCAGGTTTCATTCGGTAGAAATAAACCATTATAGGTTCCCTCGCGTCACCGACTATATGGTGTAATAAAGGAACACCGTCAATACCTCCATCGAAAAAGGTTCATTTGAATACGATGCGGTTCGACGGACACGCTTTTTGGGCGATTCTCACAAAATAACACGGTCGCCGACGTCGGTCGGTGTTCCATTTTCCTTTTTTCCTGGCGTTCTTTTTCGCTTATCTTTGTGAACTGCGTCTAGACGAAATCTTGCGAGTGTGTGACTTATCGCTTGCATGTGGTCGAATAAATTAACGTACTTCGTGGCTACCCTCGGCAATTGCACATCATAAGAGGTTGACGGGTATTGGTACCGTAATTTGGTTATTTGAGGCACCTTATTAGGACTTCTTCACACATCGGGTGCCAAATTTCATGACTGAGGATTAATAGTGATATTCCGAGCATTGAAAGTAAAGAGGAGCCAAGTAGCTATTGTAGGCAAAATGATACAATCAAAAGTGCTGACCGTCGAATTTGTGCCTGACGTCGGCCTTACCAAAAAATGCCGTCGTGAACTTCCTACGCAAGCAATAAGGAGAATAGCCCAGGTGCTCTCTCGGTTACCATGAAAAGGCGATTTGTGGGCCAATAACCAGAGATGGGAATGAACATACACCAGTCTCGCAAGGAGTGGCTACATATGGCGTGACCGATTCCGCTGGCCTAAGCGGGATTGTTGATCTTCTTAGCTGTGTCCAAACCTCCAGATAGCGAGAATTTTGTCAGCTTTCGTTTATGGTTATTAGTTGTGTCACTCCCCCTACTTCGTTTAGCTCATTAGATTGCGCATAGCTTGTAGAATAAATAGCATACTGTAGTGTGGTGCAACTTCTATTTTGGAACCTGGCTTCATACCACGTCCTTTATGGTAATTCAAAAGTCACAGTATTTTGGGAAAGCTTTTTTATGAAGACAAAGCGAGATTAGTACATCTGTATCCATAGGGTCAACACAATTTTTCGGGACGTCGCACTGGAACCATTAAGAGGATGCAGGAAGTGCCACACTATAATGCTCATTCCTGATTATCTGACATTCTGGCCTATCAGAACATGATTTCGTTTAGTCCGTATCCTGCACGCGGTATCTTCGCACGTTCGACGCTTGGTAGTGTGTTTTGAGCAGCCAACATCCGGACACCAAAACAACCTATTTATACACCGTTCTCAGACAATATCCCACGCTCCATTCGTTGCTCACCTCATCAACACCGTCATCCTTTACGTCAGTAAATACAGCCGTTTAAATGCTACAGAGCCTTGAGGGTAACGATTGTTGCTGAGGTGAAAAGAATCTAGATGTGGCAAGGTAGCCTTACCTCGTTAAGAAAAATGGTCAAAAATAAGGCGCCGATTCCTTTGGCTGCCACTAAAATCGAGGCATTTGAGCAGGAAAGCGGAGTAATATGCCAATAACAGGATTAGTCATGCGCCGGTTGATGGCCTCACGGGGCATAAGTCCAGATCCCAACGGCAGGAGATATTTAGCCAGGCAGTTTCGTAAGAAAATGACAACTTAAGTGCCATTGGAATTATCCGACTGCCCTTACTTGCGAAGATCTCAACCACTTGTACGCAGTAGGTCCCGATCATGAACGCGCAAAGATATCACAGCATTTGGTTTGAGAGTAGTCGCCTTTGATATTTAGTTGCCTTATGATGACCTGTCTTTCGCGAACAACGGTTCGCGACGTAAAAAAAAATACCTTCATGGATAGGCGGTGGTTGCGCATACGTTAATAGACAATATCACTCACCTGAAATTAAGCAGCAGGAATGGCCACTAGTGGAGGTAAAATAAAGCGGGTTCTTGAGCCGGATCTAAAAGTCGAAATGATTAACGAAACCATGCTTTGCGCACTGTTCTATTCTGCACCGTTCCTGTGAGCGCATTTGTTGCAATATGTCTAATTTGGGATCAACTAGAACAAAAGGTTGGCCAAAACTCGGGGACTGAGCCTACTTGATGAGTTTCAAGAATGGCGAAAAAGCTTGCCAGCCGTCAAGGTGTTTTCAGCAAAGTTATGGGTAGTGAATTACAAAGTGAACACAAATTTTCAGGTTTATTTTACGTGGTTTATAACTGCATGCATACACGGTATGTTATCCAAGTGACATGCTCAATTAATGTGGTGTTGTGGTCCGCATTCGCCGTATTCCATTAGTTCACTGGATGGCGTTGTGGGAATAGGTGTGAGCAATACTGGAAACAAAAATCTTTATCAACGCAAGGGAATACCCACCACAGAAGGATGTGTTACACGAACAGCAAAAGATCGAAAACTTTCAAAAAGGGTACATAAAAAATGAAAGTCAAAGCAAACGAAACTGAAATCCTTGAAAATGATGTGAAGCCAGAAACGTTAGAAACGTTAGAAACGTTAGAAACGTACATGTTTAAAACGTATACAACATGATTTCCCAGAAGGAGCAGTTAATAAGACAAAGTTAAATTCTTCCCGGAATTCCGCACGACAAACTTATGATGAAAAGAGCTCTTACATTACTGACGACGGCACTAACTGAACAAGTATCACGGTCACCTTCATAAAAGTAGACCGTCTGAAGTCTTATTCCTGAGATGTGGAAGAAATTAAATTCAACCTACATTTTTGATTTCATATTCGTCGTCGAGCGAAACTGGTTTACGGAAGACTAAACGGAGTGACCACACAATATGGTTGTAGCGGCCCAGTAAATAAATGAGAACATATTTCCCTGATGGTGGTTTTATAATTTTCAAATACATGCATGGTAAAGTGACAGCGCACATGGTTGTGCTGATGGAGGGCCATCGTTAGTCATTGCATCTGGCTAGCGTGCACAATCAGCAGCGCGCACCCGCACGGGCCCATTAGCTACGAAAGGTAGCCAAGGTACTTGACGATGCGTAGAGTTATGGGAACAAGGAGCTGCCTTTGGCCGTTGGATTTAATCATTGTGCATAGTTTAAGTCCCTTTATCAGCAGCGCGCATAGATACGGGCCTAGGTGGGCGACACAGCGTGCAGATGTCATGATGAGGGGCAATGGTTGGCCTTGATTTACGACAATTTCGCTGGGCTATATGACGCAACCCAGCCTAGCGACATCATGGGTTCCAATAAGTAAAAGCCCTCTACGGGGTGGCGGTAATTCACGTGCAGATATTTATGGATGACGCCTTATCTCTTGCTTAGTTGCACATAACTGAGAATGAAGCTCATACACAGAGAAGCGTATTTGCATCGCCACTGCGCGACGCATATATTATCTATGCGCGTTTGGGAAGGGCCGACGCATATATTACGACTACACTGATTCATATGTGCATCATTTTAGCACAATCCTGGAAGTCATCACCACATTGCTAGCGAGGTGCATCATCGCAACATCTGAGATGACCTAACCGGTAACTCTTTGGACAACAGCAGTCAACAAGACCAGTCGGCAAGTCACAAAGTTTACATAGCAAGCATGTCCTTCTCTACTGTTTGCGGTTCGTCAACAATATTTACGGAGTTTGTGGTACCTGGGGCATTAATTGCGGCAGCGAGCGATTTTTTACGCCTTGGTTCTATGATTACATTCCTTCCCTAAAGAATAGTAAAAAGAACGGCGGAACTAACGGGACTGTAAACATCCGTCTAGTTAGTTTCGTGACTCGACAAGCGGAGAAAGACAAAAGTAGCGAACCAACAGAAGTCAACTAGAAATCTCTCTAAACATTTCGCTCAAGCTAAAGACGTCTTAAGGCATCCTTTTGAAACATTAACAACTTCAAAAACAGCAGCCGTTTTGCCTAACCCTCTAAACATACTCACGGTTTGCCCTGTGCACCAACCTTGAGCGTTTAATGGCCTTCAAATCATAACTTCCCTACAGCTGTGTGGAGGAATGTTTTCGGGGGGATTTGGTCCCTCAACAATCCTCCATCCTGACGCTTTGAAAAGTATCCCCGGGTCGCCTTCAGGATAATACCGCAGCTCCCGCGTTGTTGTGAGCGTTCCATCCTGTGCTTAAATGTAACAGTTTCACAGCGTTGCAGCAGGTGCCTGGGTATACAAATCATCTGCGGGTGTTTTCAGCGGAGCTCGTAACTTTGGTGTCGGTGTTGGGCAAGGTTTTGCCTTTGCCGGTATAATGACCCTTCAATAATGTCGTCTCAATAATTGCGGCACAAATACTTGCTCAAGGGGCTTGTTTTACAACCTACAACTCATATGCGATTATCTTTATAAAAAACAACAAGCCGCTGATGCATGCAGCACCGTTACAAGAGCCGAGCCTTAGATGCACACCCAAAATTTCTCCGAGACCATAGTTCGGAGGAAGAGAACCCCAACATAAAGTTTCAGCATTTGATGGTATTTATTCGGTCCCCTAAGATCCCTCCATACGGCCTCAGTTTTGTTAACAGTTGTTTAAACGTACTCGAGGTCAACCATGGGCGCGGAATTCGTATTTTGTTTGCTGCTAGTTGTTTCTTGTGACATCTCCCTGGTGGCGTTGGAAGTTTGTGGTTGCTTCTCGTGTTTTCTTTTGTGCTGCATTTGGAAATAATCTCGAAACGACAAGAGCAATAATTTCACCCTCTATGTCGGCGCAAACTCAAAACTGAGTAGCCTTTCACGACGCGGATATGAAAACGTCTCCTATCCTTTTGGCAGGTGTTCTGATAAACAAAGCCAAGGAATTCGTCACATCCAGTAAGGTGTTTTTTATGGTGGTCGGTACACGCTATATCGGGCGCAAGACTATACCAAACCATCTATAGTGACGTTGAGAGAACTGGTGTGTTTATGGTCAGAACAAGCAAACAGAACAATAAGGTGGCCAGTGCTCTCAAGTCCTGGTACAAATTCAACGGATTTAGGTGGTCGTGTGGGTGTACGTAACACATTCGTCCGCTAAATATTATGGATATTGTGAACTACGGGCAAGTTATCAGACTGGGTATGGTAGTCGCAATACCGTCATCGCGACGCCGTGCTTGGGCCTGTGGACAGCCCGGTACATGAACATTTTGTTTAAATCGTGTAGGGTTGTCACTCTAGTTAGGACGCGCCAAGGAATCGTCACAAATTAAGACCAGCGTGGGTCAAGGATATTCTTGGGTCCATTGTGGGCGTTTCCTTGCTGTCATTTAGGCGAAGAGATGAGACAGACCTGCCTACATTGGGGACTCAAAATAGGAAGAGTCTCAGCATATCCACGAGAAAGCACTATGATATGAGTTAGACTGTGGCTCGAAATAACAAAGACGAACGTCGTCACGATTCCTAACTAACTAATGTCTTGTGGACCCCGGTATTCAAATATCTGACGGAAAACTCGTCGATGTGGAGTGTGCAGACATTGTTCTCATCTTCAAATAGGAGAAGAAGGCGCAGGTGTATTTGAATGAACTGACCAAAGTCCTTTAGTATGCAACATGTATTCACAAAGTGTAAGGTAATAGTTATGTTTATTCACAACTGGTGAGTAGCGTGATCGGGCAGGCATGATCATAAGGTTACATTCAGAACTGAGCATGAGGTTGTTCGTAGTTGCAGGTAATAGATCGAGTCAGCGAAAGGGCACATTCAAGAGTAGGAAGCGATTAGTTGCAGGTGTGCTATCAAACTGGGTATGGCAGTGCCGTGCCATCATTGCACTGACATACTTCGGCTTCTGGATAGCCCCGTAACGGACGTCATGTTTGAAGTGTTTGGGCTGGGACTTACAATTATGTGAGCAGCGGGGTTTTTTGAGTTGGCCAAGGGAATTCGCAGAGGTAGGACGAAGCCACTCTAAAACCGGAGGTATTTTTCTGGTACGTTTGGGGATCCATGAGGATTTGTATCACTGACTAGTTGGAGTGGATGGCAGCAAACAGGGCGCCTAAACCGGGTGTTGTGGAAGTTCGAAGTTTGGTATTACGAGGGAATGGGATGAGGTCGGCAAATGCCAGTGAATTTAAGGAGATACACGATAGGAGAGAGTGCGTTAATACAGAAAAAACTGAAAGTTTACCACGATCAGAGTGGTGAAAACAAATGACTAAATGAGACAGGATATAATTAGTATTGTACTTATTAGACACTGAACAAGCCACTAACAGTCCAAGTAGAGGCATACAAATTTGTGAAGCGTTATATGTACATTCGAAGTTGTATTAGTTCTGATTGTAGTGCGATAGATGAGGTCGATACAGAAATCCGCAAGGATCGGTTCGCGTTTGCTGATTTGAAACATCAATGGCGTAAATTGGTATATCCCTTAATATCAAGAAACGTGCGTATCACCCTGAAGTAGAGGCTGTCTTGTTGTATGGCTGTAATGTATTTGAGTGTTTGACAACCGTTGTTTCAACCGTAGCTCGGCGACATGTAGACATGATTTTGGAATTGAAGATGGATTACGATACTTCGGCATGAACGATTATTTGAATGCGGTCAAACCCTACCTGACAGGCATGGAATAGAACCCCAGAAAAGCCTGAACTAGTGAACAGCTCCCAACGTACGTGCCTGAGATGTGGAAGCTGGTTTATATAAAATCGGATGCTGAAGATTACGCACGCAAAAACGCTAGTTTATAGGTTTCTCAGAAAGTAGCCGCTAGCTGACGAGACTGCTAATTGGGCTATTACGCATAGGGGGGGCCTTATTTTCACCGGCCCGCATTGGTACTGGCCTGGTGTTTAATATATGTGGCAAAGATAAGTGACGTCGTGTACATTTAGGAGTATGAGACAGTCGTTGCTCACTGGATTAGGTTACTTTTTCATAGGTGAGGCCTCATATGCAGCGTCGCACAAAGACGCGGGCCTAGCAGTTACAATAATAATAATAATAATAATAATAATAATAATAATAATAATAATAATAATAATAATAATAATAATAATAATAATAATAATAATAATAATAATAATAATAATAATAATAATAATAATAATAATAATAATAATAATAATAATAATAATAATAATAATAATAATAATAATAATAATAATAATAATAATAATAATAATAATAATAATAATGTTAATAATAATGTTTATTCCCAACTTGTGGGGGCATGCCGTCAGGCATGATCATAAGGTTACAGTCAGAATAAAGGCATGACCGGTGGGACTGTGAGTACAGGGGGTTTTGGGTGGAAAAAGAGGACAGCGCCATAGGCGGTGAGCTGTATCCAATGTAAACGTGGTCGTCACTAAACCGGCACGAGCAGGGAAGCTCATTTGTCGAAGAGAACATCAAGCAAGGTCAGATCGTTAGGATTTGAAGGTGGCGGGCAAAAACAAAGCGAGGGAGGGCAAAACAAGAGGCTTCATGCCTGAAATATGACAAGAGAAATGTAAGCTGTGGAAAATCAGAAACCAGAACATCAGATCTGGTGAAGCAGCAAAGTTGGCATCATCCAGCCGATCAAATTGAACTGAAGCCAAAAACAACCGCTGAGGCCTCGCGGCCTTGGACTATTGGGCTCGTGGCCAGGGTCACAAAAGCGTAAGTGGGGATGATGAAATGGAGGGACCAGCAAAGCGGGTAAATGGTAGCAGGGATCTCAGAGACATGGTATACAGTTAAACTGTAGTGACTCACTGGTGTCGCTGTTGTGGAGGCGGGCATAATAGTTCCTTTGGAAGAGAGAGATGGTGGCAACACACGAGCCGGAACGCGAACTGTATAGAAAGTTATTGGATTTGGTGGGAAGCACAGTAACACAGAGATGGTTAAATTTCAACCAACAGTTCAGCAGGTTGGAATGAATGTGTCATGGAGTCAGCTGGGGTCGATTGGGGAGTTCGTCGTATTTGCAGTTAATGGAACGAGTGGGCGAGGGCACGGTCGAGAGAAGGAATGGAATAGTTGCGGGAGTGCTATCGAACTGGGTATGGCAGTGCCGTGCCATCATTGGCCTGACATGCTTCAGTTTTTGGACAGCCCCGTAACGGACGTCACATTTTAAGGTGAGTGGGCTGGGGTGTGCAGTTCTTTGGGCAGCGGGATTCATTTCAGGCTGGCCGAGGAAACAAGGTGGAGCGAAGCCGATATGGAATCGCAGGGTTCTTTTGGTCTGTTTTGGGATCCTGTGGTTGAAGATCACCGGCCAGGTGGAGTGGGTAACAGCCAACCAGGTCCTCCAAACCAGGCATTGCCGAAGTTCGAAGCTTGGGAAGATGAGGGGGTGGGATGAAATTAGTAAAGCATGGTGAGTTTGAAAAGACAACAAATGGGGTAATGTGCATTAATATACATTGAAAGAAAAACTTGACGTCTGCCGCGATTAGGGTGATGACAAGTGATTGTATGGAATAGGATATAGATGAATTTGTACTTAATAGACTAGCGACCAAGGGGGTGGGTTTGCTAACATACGATATTAAATTACAAGGGATCTAGTAAAGGCCGATATAAGCATGCAAAGTGGTGGTGTGGAAATCAGATGTATAAGGGCGGACGGGAGTGAACTTCCGAGATAACTGGTTAATCTGTTATTTATTACATGGGTTGGACAGTACCAGGAGAGAAAGCATGTACAAGAGAAATAGTCACCAGTCCCCGAAGCACTGCTATCAGCTTTAATCTGTAAGTGGTGCAATGATGAAGACTTTCGTGTCTACCACTGGGAGCGGCAGGTAGATGTGTTCTTTGTTTGGTTGACGGAGTGGGCTTTGGTGCGGTGTAGCCTCTGTTCTGACGAAGGCAGATACAGCTATGCTCGTCGATGTAGGCCATGGGCATTGCAGAGTATCTTCAGGCTATTCCAGGTGTATTTTTTTATCTTTTATTGTTTGTTACAGATGAGAGGCCAGTTTTTTCATGTGGTTTATGGCGTTGCCAGATACAAAACTTAACTGAGGCGAGCCCAACACCAACAGCAACATACAGAAGTCAGCGGTACTTTTTTTGATTTCCTAAATTTAAAGGCCAGGCTCAGAACCACCGGCGATGGGCGATGCACCCGTGCTACTGGAGGGGTGGCGGGTATACGAACGCACCATGGTGAAACGTAACAGGGCGACCCTCCCTGCAGGGCGTTCCCGTCCACCACACGAGGTATTCATCCCTCGTGCATGCTACCAGATCTGCAAGGTGGAAAACCATCCAGGCAGTCATAAATGCGGTTTGTGCATTAATAACTACTCCCGCTACCAATTTTTCTGGTTGGGGGAAAGCAAAGCCAGTAAAGACAGCTCAGTCAATTCGAGCAGACAAACTGCATACAGACGCTGGTAGAGGCAAGTCGCGGAGAAGAAGTGAACTGACAGCTGCCAATGAGACAGTAGGAGTGGAATAGTGATTTTCACAACGATTGCACCATGGCTAAACGGAGCTACCACGTCGAGCAGAAGCTTATCGCGATGTTGTGTGTGAGAGTGTATAGTGGAGTAAATCATCAGACGGATATATATAGGCGCAGAATGTGCTCTGGTAATGAAAAAAAAGCTGACTCTGGTTTGGTTCTTGCCAGTTAGAGTTAGGCTGAGGGCACCAGTCACTAGACAGAGCTGATAGAGTAATCCGGAGTAGGGACTTGACCAGGACGACGTATAAGTTGGCTGCGGAAAAAAAACAATCAGGCCAGTAACACAGCATATTTAGACTAGGTTGGCGCTTAAGTTATACAGTGACTTGAAGAAAAAAAGGAGCTAACTTAGGTTTGGTTTTTGCCAGTAGAGTTAGGCCGAGAGCAATAGTCGCTAGACAGGGTTGATAGAGTAATCCGGGGTAGAGACTATGGTAGAACGAGGTGTCAGATGCCTGGGGAAAAAAAGAAGAACAACAAACATTCGAGATGACTGAAAACGCGCACAGTTATGAGTATGAAAGGCCGCCACTGGCCACTGAATTAGGTTGCTGTGTATAGGTAAAGTTTCATAATCAGCGTCACACATAGACACGGGCTTGGCAGGTACGATAAATAGTCGGGGTGAGTGACAACGGCTAGTGTTATAATTATGACCGCTTTACGACGTATTCCACCTATGATGAGTCATGTTCCTAATAGAAATGATACTAATGTTTTGGTGATTTACCTAAAGCTACCTCCTGATGCTGTATTGTCCACGGGCTAATTATGCATAGCTGGGCAAGGCAATCATCCACAGAGATGGCCCTCGCATCTCCATTGCACAAGTCATGCTGTTTTTTGACAATGTTTTACTTAATGGAAGCTGATCTCCATAAGAAAAAGTGTTGTGACGAAGCCCATAAAAAAGTGTTGTGATGAAGTTCGCTGAACAAAATTATCTCGTTTGTTAAATCTGAAGAATATAAGGCAAACAAACCTCAATGACCCAGTTTCCTGGGTGGAATTCGCTTTGCATATAGTTCCGGCGAACATAATTTGGGTGTGCTTCCAGTGAGCGGCGTCACAACATGTGTGGTATTACGTTGCTTACAATTACCGCGTCAACCGCCGAATAATCATAGATGAATGATGCATCGCGCAGTGGCAATGCAAATACGTATCTTCGTGGATGATCCCCATTCTGAGGTATGTGCAACTAATCAGGAGATAACACGCCCTCCATGTCCAGGCTGCAACGGCTTACTTGGCTTTTTCTCTTGGGAAGCCTGCTGCAGAGAGGAAGTTTTTTCCTACAGAGGCCACGAGCCGATGCTGTGTTTTGTGTTCGCACCGACAAAGGCGACTTAATTTAATATACATTTCATGCGATTTCCAGAATATTTTCAAAGCCAGAAGCAACTCAACACAAATTTTTACTCTTCATAGGCAAACCATGCTAAAACGCTGACTCTTGGAGGCACACCATAGTTCCTCAGAAACTACGGAAATATTTGCATAAAGCTTCAGCACCTGATGGGATTTGTTCGGGACCCCGAAACCTCCTCGGAGACCAGCAGATCTGTTCGACCGTGTTTAGGCGTACTTAGGCTCTGCTTTTGGCACGTAATTCATATTTTTAGTTGTTGTCATGTTTCCGCATGGTGCCGCCGTGAAGAAGTTGAGAGGTTCTGTAGAAAGTTGGTTTCTTCACCCGTCTTTCCCTTGTTCGGTTGGGAATAGTTTGCAAGAGTACATAAGCAACAATTAGGTTGTCCTGCTTCAAGCAAACTCAAAATATAGCAGCCGTTCACGACCAGCGTATGGAAAAGCTTCTTATTGCTAATATATTCGTCCCGCGAGACGAAACCAAGGAATTTGCCGCAGCAAGTAGGTTTGGTGGGTTTTCTATCATAGTCAGCACGCGCTATATCGGCAGCGCGGAAAGCTTGTAGTTTCTCCGACATATAGGGCTTCAGATAGTGTTGTGGGGAGAGTTAGTGTCTGCGGACAGCAAAAAAAGAAAATACAATAAGCTGGCCAATAAGTTGCAGTTTTGGCACTAATTCAGCGGATTGAAACGATCTTTTAGGAACAGGTCGCACGCTCGGTTATTCAACGAGGACTTCCATTGAGGAGTGTTTGCCACTAGAAGCTGTGTTGGTTAGACATCATTGTGCTCATGCCGAACCGTCGTTTGCGGATGTTCCCCGCGTCCAACTCAAAACAAGAAACAAAAAGGCGACAAACCTTTGACCTAACGGAGGGGTAAGAACGACACTGAAAAGTCTGGAATTTGGCGGCGAGACTCGCCTTTGAGGAGCGGACCACGTGATTCTCAATGCACCTGGTTGGAGACGCCAAAAGATTTGGTTACTTATCGATATCGTGGGCGTTCTTGTTATGAGTTTCTATTCAGATTGCCTGGAGTAGTGTCTGAAGGTGTAAACAGCCCTTTGGAACGAATTGTAGTGGGCTAGCATTAAGTCTCTTCCCCATCCAGTTTTATCCATTTGTTCGCAATAAATCTTTCAAATAAATCATTCTTGTATGGCATCAAGGCACCAGTATTGAGCACTGCTGTCATGCTCGGAGTGACGATGAGATATTTTGAACGACAACAAGCCATAAGGCTGGGTGCAGCAGTCGCAGTGCCATCATCGTGAAGGCTTACTTGGGCCCCTGGACGTATCCGTGAATAAATATTTGGGTGCGCCAGTTGGGTTTTTCGAGGTAGTCATGCTCGAAATAGAAATCAAGACAAATTAGGACCAACATAAACCAAGGATATAGTCCCATAGAAGGCAGAAGGTGGTTGATTGCTGCCATTCAAACAAGGTGATGAGAGAGCCGTATCGAGTTTGGGGACTCGAAAGTGTCAAAAATGTTTGTTACACGTAGACTCTGCCCACCCTCGATTGTTCTTAGCCTGGCGTTTAATTGAGGAAATTCGTATAACAACATTGCTATTGTTTAGTTGTGGCTGCTGATAGGGACTTGCTCCAGTTGTGTCATTTATCCAGCAACGCTCTAAATTACTGATGGTGGAAAGCGGACTATTCGGCTGTTACTTTTTAAATACACGGGAAACCTTGAAGGCACTGCGATGACGGATGGCGTTGCCATAATTGTGGTTGCACCGCACCAAAACTAACTTCGTCAAACAAAGATAGCCCACACACCTCCCCACTGCTCCCGGGAGTGAAGGCGCAAAAAAGTAAAACGGACGCGTATGGTGAGATTCTCAGTCTTATACTACTAGAATATAAGGCTAGTGGCTAGAGACTTTTTCACTAGGTGCCACATGTTGATTGAAAATGATGCAGTGATTCAGGGACTGGTAACCCTTTCTCTTACCTTCACTTTCCCTCCCAGATAATTGTGCCCTCCAACTCAATAAATTCCAAGTAAACTAGTCTGTCGCCTATAAAGATCTATTCCAATCAGCCCTTATAGTTTTGCTTTCCCCTAGCACACTGCGTCTTTGCATACCTGTGCCGTTTTTTCTATGCTCCAGGTACTATACTAGCATTATGTTGACGAGCTTAGCCAGTCCTTAGTTGTTAGGCCACTAAGTACAACCTACCTTTATCCTGCCCCATTTGGCCTCTTGTTGCATTCACCCTGAAGCTAACAAACTTTAAATAATTTCCCAATAATGAACTTTATGCCATCTTACACCTCCTCAAAATCACCAAGGCCTGCTGATCTCATCCTGTTCTTTCGTCTTTCCAAGCTTCAACTTTCGGCGGTGTCTGTTTGAACACACTGCATGGTTAGTGCTTCACATTCAGAGGTATCTCCAACCCCACTGAAAGTACCCGCAATCTTGCATCGAATTTTTGTCTACCTCTGTGAATTTCCTTTGGCCAATTAAAAATCCCCCTGTCCACAGAATTGCACATCCCAGTACGATAATCCCAAACACGACGTCCAAAGTATGTCAGCGCAATTATGACATGACACTGCCATTCCCGGGTTGTTGGTGTGTTCACAACTGTTTCCTTCGTACATTTGAATGTTCTGTCTCACCCGCTCGTTCCCTTACCCGCAACAATGAACGAATTCTTTACCTGGTCCCAGCCGCCCGTGCGACGAGCCCATTCTAACATATTCAACATTTCGCTCGGATCTAATGAACTCGGTGAACTTTCACATTGTACTGTCCACAGAGTGAGTCATTGTTTACAGTTCGCGCTTTGCCCTTTGCGGTGCCACCAACTTACCTTCTCAAATAACGTTTGCATCCGACTCCGCTTCAACAGCAACACCAGCGCCGGCTTTAGGCGAGACCGCGTCTACGTCGGATGATGGCCACCATCTGTGAGACTGTCCCGTTTCCGCGCAATCCTGAGTACCCACAAGTTTTACCAGTAACGATTTCATTCTGTCTGTACAATGACGACCACGTCTGACGTAATACCGTCCACCGGTTGGAGAGTAAACACCATCACAGCAGCCTGAAATAGCAGGCAGCCGAGAGTGGGCAAAAGCTGAAACCACTGTAGTGAAGCTAAAAACTGCCCAATTTAAAAACGATAACCTATACTAGGTGGGGATATTAAGAATGACGTTATGCGGTCGATGCAAACGAGTGTGGCCATACGTGCATATGAGAGATATGCATTAAGTCGTGCACCACCAAGTTCACAGTTAGTCGCGTGCGTGTCCATGGAGCAGAGCAGATGTGTACGTAGACGGTTCCAAAACTGCGTTTACAGCGTACGTTACTTTGCAGTCAGCTAGTCTAAAAAGGTGGCCAGCTGGCAAGTGCCTAGGAGGAAATGATCATTATGTACTAGGAATCGCCAGGACAAAAAGGGCGGTTCGAAAATCAGCACAGACATGCCTTGGAACTGTTCAGTAGTGCCCACTCAAGAAGTGGGTTATGGATAGTCGACTAGGACCTATCCACCGAGTTCTGAGTGTGGTTTCTCGCGAGCAAGTGATGACTGTTTAATCTTTGTCTACTTTCTTCACCACCGTGGAACGTATTTTAAACAGCCGTCCACTTGACCACGTCTAGGATAATCCAGTCTTATTAGACCTACTGCCCCCATGTCATTTGTTATTGTTTCGGGGACAGTTTGGTTTGTCAGATGATGTGACCAATATACGCGACAGATATACTCGACGTTGGAGACAGTGTAGAACGTCATTTTCCGCTTTGTTGTTTCCATTTTGTGCACATAAAGCCATTATTATTCTGACCTGAACGTACACCGCTCCTTGACCATGTCATCGAATGTGTTATTTAATTCAGCATGTAAACTTCGCTATCTTGTGGCCACTGTGCGTCGAAGGGCTTGTCCGTTGGAAACTGGGATCCCGTTAAGAACAAACCATTCCTAATCTGGTACATAGAGGCTCATAAAGTTTATCGGTTTGAGGTTTGTACAGTTCTGTTATTTTACTGTTGTGTTTACAGTACCACATTTGTCGATACATCTCCAGTTGAACGCTTTGACCTTTGCGGTTGTGCGCGTGACCCAACCTGGCCCAACTGATTGCTGAAAATAATCCATATGGAGATTGGCAACAAACGTGAAGCGTATGATAGCGTTGAATGTTTGGAGGATGAGGTGGCCTCAGCATGGTGCAATATAGTTTACGGAAAGGTCTTGAGGCTTTGCAAAACTAATTGATCCGAGGCGTCACTCCACATGCATTTGGTAAGCTTCTGTTAACTTACATATGGGACAACATTTTTTTAACTCTGCTGCGCAACAAAAGGCATTACAACTGAATAATAATCTTTACTAATATCTTATGCTACAACCAGAGCAAGTTTAGGCCATCAGCACAGGTGTTCGACAGAAGCTGCATTATTTTTGTTTTCTTCACCGCAGAAGTTGGAATATGAGGGTTCCAGATGTTCTCTGAGATGGGGGTTGCAGTTGAAAGGATGGTCGTTGTTCGTGTCGTCGACGGCAGGAGGTGCAGTCGGGTGGACATGTTCCGGAAAGAGTTGGAGGATGCTTAGGGCTAGATAGCGACCAGAAACACCGATCAGGTAAGACAAGTGTTGATGGGCAGACTAGGCGCACTGAAAGACTACGGCATAAGTAATCAGGGTCCAGCGAACACTTAAGTCACGAAAACGTGATTGGCAATTTAAGGTACTTGGACGTGGGTTGAAAGATCTTTTACCAGGGGCAGCGATATGGTGTAAACGTTGCGGTCCGAATTCAGATTATCACCTTGCTCGGAGACGGATAATATCAGGAATGGATGTCTATGCGGACAGTTTAGATGGTGCAAATGAAATCGTGTGGCAATACTTTGGCACGAACAATGACGAACCCAAGTGCAAGACATGGAGAAGTTCCTCAGGGTAGCCTGAAAATATGAGTGGCTTTCAACGTAGTGTGTCTGAAATGTGGAAGCTTTTTGGCAATAGCCGTATGCAAAAAAGCACAAAACAGTCGTTTGCAAACGCGGGCACTAGAGCTGATAAGCGAATTCCAGAAACAGATCCCTAGTTGAGGATAGTACTACTGCGAAGGAATGTGGGAAGGTTACGGGTTGTGATAGTGACGTCGGAACACTTGTTCTTACTTAGCTATAAAGCAAATATGGAGTTAAATAGGGTTCTATTGCCCTGAAGCAACATATATTTACACCTCCACACACTGAACTTGCACTGCGGCTTCATCCGTGACTCACGCTTGAAGGCTCGTTACGTCCTTGAGCTTTAGAAACCAAGTCTACGCCGCCTGATCGTACGATTGTTTTGTATACACACATCTTTAACTTCAACTTCGCTAGGTCCCACATCAGTTTACACACAGATCCTTCATTATCAACCAGGTGACTATTTGAGCAAATTGTAATCTTGCCTTTCTATTAGTAAGACGAGTGAACAATTTTAGCGAAGATCTAAGCGATGTTAAACTTAATATATACTTCATTACTGTTTCATCATCGCGTGAAACCACATTATAGACGACGAAACGGAGTGACTTCCCATTACGATTGGGCCAGTCCATCCAATAAGTAAAAACTTTTCGACAAGGTGCTTTTATTATTTTCAAGCATGGATATGGATGAGTGGCATCACAGGGTTATAATGACAAAGGACCCTTGTTGGGTTGGGATACCCAGTATAGGTGAGATATCACGATCATCGGCGTACGTTGGTATGGCCCTAATTCGTAGCACAAATAGGCAAGGTAAGCGATATCACGAACAGTTATGCGTATGAAGGGCCACCTTTGTCCGTTGGATTAGCCTATCGTTCATAATCAAGTTCTCGTACTGAGCATCGCATGTAGATATTGGCTGAGCAGTAACGATAACTAGACATGGTAATCGACAGTGCGTGTAATCATCGTGTTGAATGAGAAGAGGTGGTACTATTTTCCGGAAATGAAGTTGAGCCTTATGGAGTATTCCGGCTTAGTGATACCATGCTTTCCAACGGGGAAGATATCGTTGAGTTTGAAATTTACATACGCATATCTGAAAACGCTGCGCTATCTACTGATTAGTCGTGCATACCTCTGGATGGGGATCATCTACAAAGGTGTATACTCATATCACTACTGAATGATGCATGAGTTATTTTCCATTGTTATACGCAACGCAAAGCTGGCTTCACAAAAAACGGCTCTGTGCGGAAGTTCTGTGAAGAACTCACCTGAGTTTTCACGTCTGACCAGTAGAAGGCATGCAAGCGTTGTTCGAACATCCACTAAATTGGAATTTACATAGGATATGCTGTAGATGTTACCTCCCACTTGAAGAACATTGTGGAGCATCACAAATATGATGAAATTTGGTTGCGCGCTTTATCTCGCAAACGGGTAATCACCTGCGAATAGGCGGAGGTGGGTGACCTTAACAAAATGCTATGAGCAACACACCACTGAAACATGCAACTGGAGTAGACTAATAGCCCATAAAATTCACAACTCCGAAAAACCCATATTTTCGGCGAGAATAATATCATTTTATTTCTAATGAGCGGCCTACTGAACCATAGCAATCTCTGGAAATCTTAATCTTGCGTCCTTTGCAGACCATGAGCACTTTCGTTTTAATGTACCAATTGTACTAATTGACTTAATGCTTAGGCGGGAATTTCGGTCTCCCCAAGGCGATTTCGTTCTTCCCAAGTTATATGTGGCAGTGGTGGAGTTCATATTATTTTCCTCAGTTAGACAAGGGCGCTTTGTAAGATTGCCCACACTGTCCTTTCATCCAAGCCGCAATCTTTCAGCACACGAGTGACCCTGTTGAACTTTTTTAACAACCAGTAGTGCGCCCCAGAGTTCTGTTGCTAGTCTGCTTTTGTGTAACGCACATACTAACGACGTCACGTTCAGCATTCGTTCCCCATCAATTCAGTTCAGTCAGTTTGCCGGCCCAAAACCATGTGAAAATATTGGTCTCAGTTCCCCGGAAAATTGGAGAGCGGGCGAGAGAAAGCCGAGCATTGGAGGCGATGGCATCACCACCTAGTTCGGGAAACAGATGCTACGCACTGTAGACGATAGTTTTGAGGCAGGTACGCCACTGATTGCGTGATTGAGCCATGTTTACCAGTGTCGCTAACCATTGACGTTGATAGAAAAACGAGCGTCACGCCTGCGCCATAGATGTCGGAGTCCGACAAACGCTGCCATAGCCTTCCAAATTCGGGAATTAATTTTGTCTCCAGCCATTACACATGAGCATACAATGCCCAGGTAAACGAATTCATCTACCACATCGATTGGCTCGTCTGTAGATATGAGGTTCTGTTTGATCCCACCCAGTCTTGTTGCTGAACTTTACACTGCAGCTGTGAAGCGCATACTAAATCGTGCGGCAAAATTATCCAGGTTGTTTAAAGTAGATTGCATTTCTGAGGATCCGAACCAAAGAGAGCGTACTCAGTGTCCGTGTGCGAATGGCCCTGGAGCATTTGGATCTCGGAGTTGCACAGGTAGGCAGAGAACTCTCGAGTAGAACATCAATAACAAATTTGAGGAGGAAAGGCGAGAGAGGGCAGCCCTGTCTTACACCACTGAACGTGGTGAACTCAGGTGAAAGTTTAATGCATACTCGTACGCGTCCATAGGAGTTCGCATACAATGCCCTCATAAGGGATATGAACTTGAAAGGGACATCTTTGATCACCGGACAGCGCCACAGTTTCTGACGACTGACAGAATCAAGAGCAGCTTTCAGGTCAAGAAAAACGACAAGCATGAGACTTTTGAAAGAATGGCGCTATTTAAGAACTTATCTCGGGGTAAGAGTATGCCGATGCATCCTCCGCTAGGGTGAAACCCAGCTTGATTCTCAGGATTCTCCCTCCCGATAATCGACTAACCGGCGCAAAATAACGCCAGAGAACACCGTGGATGCCGCAGCTACCAGTCTGATGTGATGATGGTTTTCCAATTATGTTCTCACTCCCTTTTTAAAGACTGGGATTACAGTCAATGCTTGAATTGTTACGTAACCGTAGGGTCGTCAGACTTTTCTCAAGGGCTTTACCACCTTTGAAAAGTGCGTGTTGCGGACCGTCTGAGCCGGGTGCCTTGTTGCTTTGGAGGAGTAACATCAAGCACTGGATTTCTGTTGCCGATGACGGGTTGGATTGCTTCAGATGACAATTATGTGACTAAATTACCGTTGCATCTTTTTAGCATATTCTGCCCATACCAGTCTTCTTCTGGCCGGTTTATGGAATCTGCAGAAATAATGCGTGGCTGTTGTCTGAAGCGAAAGCCTCCATCTCCTAGGCCTTCGAAATCCAGCAGCTTTTTTTGTTCTTCAAACTCTTGAGTATCCGGTGTTTGAGGGATCCGCATGTGCCATCTTAGTCGCTAGTTGCGTGTATGCCTTTGTCGTAGCAATAAGGTTTGCTGATCTTATCTGTTGACAGTATCCACCATTCATCTAGTCTAGTCGGATAACTGGGACAGACAGTTCTAATACCTGACCGTACAGTTTCTTTAACTCACTTGCATTCGACCTTCAACGATTCTTCGTTAGCGTGACTGCGTTTCCTGTAGCTCTCCAGCCAGATCAACTCGATACTGTGGGGCCACTGAAACTTGTCGGAGGTGTTGAACGTCTGCCGCCAGTATAGGCTGGCGGTTTACAAAACCGCAGAAAGTCAAACACCTCAGCAGGTTACAACAGTGGGTGGTAACCAAAAAAAACTCCATCCAAATGATCCTAGATGCGAAGTAATTGATGTCAACCTCGAACTTTCATGTTGGGAGTCATAAACGTGATTATGTAGCGAATGAGCAACACCGGTGCACCATCAGCACTGAACCCTCTCTTCCCATTACGTCGACATGCAAAAGAGCAGTGCAGTGCAGTGACCTTTAACGCCAACTATTTCGGTCAGCTATTTCAATACATTTCCCTGCACACTTTCGACGTTACACTGGACCTCATCTTAGGTACGACTTAGGTAGGCCTAGAATCAATGGGTTCTACGTGACCGGCGTCTACTGGAAGCCTCACACCGACATGCAAGCAGGGTCACAGTCATACAAACTTCTTCCATCACACATTTCAAGGCCCTCTTAGATGTCCATCTGTCACATTGGTTTGCTTTGATGTCTGATAAATATGCTAGGCCATTTAATATTTGACTTCATTCACATAAGGCGAGATGCCTCAGCGGTTAGAGCACGAATTTACTGACCGGAAGGTTCGTGGTTCGCACCCGACCTCTGCCTCTCGATTTCCCCTGTCTAGGCTTGGGCAACCTGGCAGTATCCAAGCCCCCATTCTTCCTTCTGGTGGCATTGCAGTTAGGCACCGAAAGGGCGCTACAGCTGAACGATTTTTGATTCAGATGGGTGAATTAGGCCGCTATTCCTGAGTCAAACCCATGACTTTGCCTGACTAAACCGTAATCACCGCGCCACACCCAGTTGCCCTTGGTTGGTGGCGTAGTTGAATGAGGCTCAATGAAGCCTGTGACCATTATCGTTTAAAAACGTTTCCCATCTTTCCTATTACCTTCAACATGAATCCATTCGCTAGTCATCGTTCATCATTGCTGACGTTCCTGCTGGTCCCTCACCTTTACTTTCTTCTACAGATGTCGTTTTCCGCATATTTACTGCTTGTATGTTTTCTCCCATCGCTCATATCTCCTGATGGTATTTCTCCTACACACTGGGACTACTTGATATTATCACTTCGGTGGCCAGCAACTCTTTGCAACTTCACTGAGGTGAGTTCAAGAAAGTGGAACAGTTGGACTTTGATTTTGTGTATTTGGCTCGCGTCGGCAGTAATGAGGCTGTTATACTGTTTTGTGCTCACCTATTGATGCACCATTGATAAGTCGAGAGCGAGTCTCGAACCGACAAACTTCCCTTGTAAAGGCTTCATCCTTAACTTTTGCCTTGTATCGCTTTGAGTTGAGCGTCTATATAACCCTTTGGATAGGGGTTGAATAAATTTGGCTGACTCACTTTATCTCAGCCACCCTTAATTATCAGTGGTGGTGGATTAGTCGCAGTTTCACGCATATTTAGTACGAGCACCGTCCCCAACATCCTTCTGTAACGACTCCTCACCAATACGACCGTATGGCTGTACGTGGAATGTCTGAGGGATACGTCTTCCGTACGTAAAGCGGTGTCCGTCAGGGGTGCCCACTCTCCCCATTCCTATTTAATCTCGTGATCGATGGAATAATGAGACCAGGGTGCGAGATGGCTCAGTTGTTAGAGCGCGGATTTACTGACCGGAAGGTTCGTGGTTCGAACCCGACCTTTGCCTCTCGACTTCCTCTGTCTAGACTTGGGCAACCTGGCAGTATCCCAGCCCCCGTGCTTCCTTCGGGTGGCATGACAGCTAGGCACCGAAATGGGGCCACAGCTGAACGTTTTCGATACCAACACTGGAAGGTCTTCAAAACCATGGTGTTCGAACAGCCTATAATGAATACGTTGTTGATCTGCATCGAAAACCGAAATTTGCAGATGGAACAGTCAACAGGTACATGCACGCGATCACGGACGGGGACAGGCATTGAAATGCAAACGGATTTGAACCACCCAAAACCTGAGCTAGGATTCCCATTTTTCACCTTTGTAAGTCAGCGTAAAAGCATGCATGTCCCTTATAGCAGTACAAAAGCCAACAGGCATTAGTCATCGCCTCAAAGCTAATGTAATCCAACTGTCTCCGGTTTGAACTAACCTCCTCATTGAGGACACTTACGTTTGGCATCCTTTGCCGTCACGACTACACACCAACCCACGCTGCTCATCCCATCTTCCTGATACTCGGCCTTCACCTCAAGCCAGGTTGTTTGACACTGAAGCAGTTGTGAGGTTAGCCGTTTAAAAGGTAAATCCTGGGTGACAGGTAGGGTAAAGCAAGGAAACTGCGATGTCTGACCGGTTTTCCAGGGATTTGTTCGTTAGCTGGGCCCATGCGGCCAACGGGAACTCTATGACCTTGTTATTAATTGCACTCATCTATTTTTACTAGGGAATAAGTGAATTTCAACCTTCTCAGCTTGTGCGATCAATGCTACAAACAAACACTTGGTCTGAGGCGACTGACCAGGTAGACGTATTGCTGCAAGACAGGATCCAATAGATTGCTGATTGGTCGTTTTAAGCCTTGCTTTCCAGAGACAAATTAGTACACCAGTCTGGCACCTTACGGCCATCGCATTACCTCCGAGTCGCTTTCTGTTCTCCGTCTTCTCTGTCGATAAAATAAAGAAATCGTTCAGCTGTGACCCTTTCTGTACCTAGCTGCTATGCCAACGAAAAGAGGCACGAGGGCTGGGATACAGCCAGGTTGCCCAAGCCTAGACAGGGGAAGTCGAGAGGCAGATGTCGGGTTCGAACCACGAACCTTCCGGTCAGTAAACCCGCGCTCTACCAACTGAGGTATCTTGATAAATAGGAGCTGCGGGTTTCTTCTTGTGTCCTGTTTCAATCGGACTCACTATTATTGGTTTGTTGGTGAGATTTTCACGTTCTAATTTGAAAAGGTTACAGGTTCCCTGTAACTAAATTAGGACAGGAATCACAGTACATCTGATCACCACCGAGAGTCAACACCAGTGCACATTTCACGATTTTTGATTCGGTAAAAGTCTAGCATCCTAGCACTGGGTGACGAGTGTCTACTCGGCGGTATGACTACCGCTGCTGTGTATTTAGGCGGCTTACGTGGACTTTGATTCGACGGTGCAGATTGCTACGTGATCCGCATTCGTCTTCCCCGAAGCCAACTCTCTTTCCAACAAAACACTGCCTTGATTCCAGACTAATCACTTTCGGAATTTTTATGGAGCATCTGCAAAGGCGAAGCACTCTACCAAGAATTCGTACCCGGCATGCAATTCCTTTTTAGTGATGCTTTTTCACGCCCCTAGTCGCTGCTTCCGTTTGATGAATGTCTCCTTTTTGAGTGATTAAGTGACCGCTAATTCTGCCACCTCACCGCATCGACCTTATGAACCTTGGTTGTAATATCACTTAAGGACGAGAGCTGTTCCAACGAGTCTTCTCCACTCTCGCCATGATATCATGAAACAAGTGCAAGTTGTTTTGCTTAAGATATTTCTTCAGCTCTTGGCGTTTGTCGGTGAACTGGTGACCTTCAGAAACAACCAGGTCAAGAAAAGTCCAAGGCAGACAGACACTACCCGTTGGATGGACAAGTTATCCAGCCAGGCGTTCGTGCGATTCCAGTAGTTTCTAGAGTCGATCGGTTTTTTTTGCTTGCCCTCTAGTCGAATGGAAGTCGCCATGCATGTGATGTTGCACTGGCTTGATATCTTATCGTAGCTCAGTGTCTTCAGCTGTTTGTGATCTCACACATCTAGCGTGATAGCCCCATTCTTACCTTTTTCCTACACAAGTGTCATTCATAATTCGAGTCGCTAGATAGTCAATGCACATGCATTACCCTCTAGGGAACTCAATGAGCTTAGTGGTTAAGGTGCCAGCGTACGGACCGGAAGGTCCGTGGTTCGAACCCGACCTATGCATCTCGACTGCTCCTGTCTAGGCTTGGGCAGCCTGGCAGTATCCCAGCCCTCGTGCCTCCTTCTGTTGGTGCGGAAGCCAGGCAGCGATAGGGTGCTACAGCTGAACCATTAATGTTATATATTAAGGAACTCATTATTGAATGGTACTTCTGTTGACCCGCAAACAGGAAAACTCTTTTGAAATTCCCCTCGTCCATACCCCCTTTAGAGGCTAGAACGTTATACTTTCTCCGCATATGTATCTGGTAAAAAAAATCGTTCAGCTGTAGCACCCTTTCGGTGCCTAGCTGCCATGCCACCCGAAGGAAACACGAGGGCTGGGATACTGCCAGGTTGCCCAAGCCTAGACAGGGGAAGTCGAGAGGCAGAGGCAGGGTTCGAACCACGGACCTTCCGGTCAGTACGCTCGCGCTCTAACCGCTGAGCTATCTCGCCCCCCTGGTAATCTGGTAATCGACTTATTTCTGTTTTGATTGAAATCTGACTTTTTCGCCCACCACGTATTCCTCGTTAGAGTTTCTTTAGTTTCATGGGACAAAAACTTCAATCTATGGGATTGTCGAGGTTGATATGGTAACGGGGTTTTCGATTGATGACTGTGATTTGAGGATGTGAGCTCGGATAACTTCACAGTGAGGTTTTCTCAAACCGCAGGCCGAACTTTGAAAAGGGCTGATATCCACCCGTAAAACGTAATAGCCCTCATAACACTCAACCCTTTTTTCTCAACTCTATACTTTTTTTGTATCGGATACCTGCTTTCAATCAAGGATTTTTCACAGGCTCATTTTGACCTTCATTTCCCCATTTTAGTGCTCCGTCATCCCACAACCAGTCGATTTCCTCATACACGGATTGTGGTACGTCTGTATACCGTTTTCACTTTTTTCCTCATTCCTGCTTGGGCGCCCACTTTTAGCAGTTAGGTCGTCCCCTTACCACTCGGAATAATTCAGGGATCTTGGACCACTGTGCATTTGACTTCTGCTAGCGAGACTAGCGAGAATTTCCCCAGGTCGAACTTGTCTTATGGAGACCTCTCTGGGTTAATTGACTAATAGTGATTAGTCGACACTTTTCCCATGAATAATCGCTTTTTACAGAGGATCTGACAGCCGGTAAACTGTGGCCTAGGAACTGAGTTCAATCTTAAATAGGAAAAGACCACAACTTCCTTGAAGCCCGAGAAAACTCAGGCACGAACAATTGGTCGAGGGTTTCTTGGTTACATTCAGCTCCTTGTTTTTTTGATTACTTTCATACAAGCACGGTCAATCTCACAATGTCAGTTTATTGTCACATGTCTACTATGATTAAGGTCCGAATGTATCAGTCGTTTTCTCCGTTTTTTAAACCTGATCAATGCGTGTTACAAATGGAGCTTTCCGACTGCTGATGTCTGGGAGCTATTCTAGTTATACACCCCCCCCCCAAGAGCATGTTTCACTGCTTCCGACGCTCTTGCACTGCTTGACCCGATCGACTAATCTAACGGCATCGACCACCCATTGGTTCTTCATTGCACAATTTCCGATATACTCAGAGCTGTTTTTGCTTCAAAGCCTTGCTAAAATAGCTATTGTCGTCGAGCTGGTCAGTTAAAACTGTGGGCCGTTTTTTGAAGCTCACTGTTGTGTGTATGACTCAAAATCTTCATCAGGTTTGCTAATAAGTGTGCCCATTCAGTCGAGATTTCAATACATTCAAGAACCCTGCTCGTTTTCAAAGGTAGATCAAAGTAAGGTTAGTAACTAAGTAGCTACTGTGAGAAGATAACAAAACAGAATTATCGACATGGCAAGTTTCCAGCTTGCTACCTGATCAGACAATCTCGGTAGAAACGGACAGCACACACTCTGCATACCTGGGTTGCAACTATCGGAAAATAAAGATGACCACTTGGACTGCACTTATATTTTTCGCAATATGCTCCTTATTCATTTTCCGAGTCTTACTTTGCTCCAATATGTCTGATCTTCTCCAGAATCAATAGTCAAACGCTTTCTGTCCTTAACAATGGTGGTGACATTTTGACGGTAGGGATCACGATTTGTCCCCCCCCCCGCTCCAGAAGCACAGTGTTTTTCTTTTTCGGATAGTACAAAAGTATTGTCCGGTCCGTACCAAACTTCACCGTTTAAGAGGATGAAACAAAATTCAGTGGAAATGTCGGGGATTTTCAGCAATTTATGGAGCTATATAATCTGCCTGTAAATGGGCGTTCTGTGAACAGCTTGTCTGTGCATAATGAAAGGGGTTATTTGTTGACTATGTGGAAGATAGGAGAGGATAAGAGAGGATGCTCGTCCAATGAAACCTTGCAATCAGTGGTGGGATTGTTGTTCTACCCGGCGGTTGACTCAGTCATCCTCGCCAAACATTTGCCACCAATCAAGATTTAGTAGGATTTTAGGTGTCGTAGTATTTTAGGACCTTTTCGAAAGCGATCAACGGCCGAAAACAGAGGACCTAACTCGAAAAGAGACGTTTTATTCTCTCCTTGGAATACCGTCTCTTCTTGGGGAAGGACTGTGAAAAAAACCGTGACCGAGGGAGATCACTGTTGGTATCTCTTCTAGCGAGTTACTGTTTATTAAGTTTGCGTGGTGTTCCGAGTTAGCGGGGCTTCTTTTTTTCACGCAAAAAGCTAGTCTGTTTCTTCTCAGTCGATCAGTGACTCAGGCATTCGGTCGCGACTGTCTCCCTGGTGTGATTTTTCCTACAGCCAATGGTTATGCTTTGGCTTTTGGATCTCACGATCCCCTGACTCTTTGCAGTCAACATCGTTGCTTTGACGGATATACCGCCTTTTGCGCTGCCACGGTCGCTTATCGCTCTTCGGGAAACCAAGCAAAATACGATATTTGGCTCATTCATGGGAAAACAACAGGTTTATTGCCTAACAAAGCACCGTATCGTTCTTCTTGTTATTGTGTACATTTCCAGAGATACGAATTTTTAGCAGCGTGATGAAGAAAACTGTTTTGGTCGTGACATTTTGCGTTGGTCTCTCTGAAGGCTCACACTGTCATGTTGTCAAACTTTCATTGATCGTAAATGTACCTTAGAGCACAAAAGGACCTAGGAACAGGTCTCGTGATTACTTGCCACATAAGTGAAATTACTCTACGAAGGCCATTCGTCACGTGACTGTAAATTGCATATCTGCCTGCTGTGACACTCATTGACAAACGAAACAAATATGTCCACCCTCCATGTGACCAAGGAATTCCGTAGATCCTTGTTCAACCGCGGCATCTCATACGCGCTGACAATTTTGTGTTCTACGGATGTAGCATTATTTATAGGCCTGCTGACCACATTCATGGCATCGCAACCGTCTTCATACTAAACTCATCCGTGAACAGGCACAGGGCGGAAGCAGGCTTCATGGCCCGTTTGCGATTTCCGGATACCTTATCTGTCTTCAGTTTTAATTCATACTTAGTGGAGTAATCCTCATAGAGAAGTCGGTCCCTCTCGAGAGTCCTCGACAGCATTGCTCGTCAGCCACGATTTTATGTGTGATCTGTCCGAACACGACTCTCTTCGGCGCTAGTTCTCTGAGACTGTTGCATTGAGTGAAATTTGTTACTTTCTGTGCTCCTTTTTGCATTTTTTGTCTCATCACAGGCCCACTCGAGAACCAAACATTGAACCCGAGAAATGTGATTCCGCACCAACTTTTGATGTAGATCAACTAAAGGTAAGTAAGTGAACAGGACATCACTGGTTCACCACAACGTTCTCGTACTTTCCAGAGTTGAAAACAATCCTTCCACTTTGTGCATGACTAAAGTCGTTCATTTAGTTGCGTTTAACTTGGCTCTTTTGTCTTTCACCGTTGTGTATAGGCTTCATTCTCTCAGCCCCTCATATTGTTCCATAACGGTATTCTACACTAGTAGTTTGGGGAGATTTTGGAATTTTAATGAAAATTTCGCCCTGTAAGTCAAGCCAGTTTATACTGAGGAGTCGAGAAGCATCATCATCGACAGCATGACATCAGTGTTCAACACCGATGCTTCACTGCCGTACAACCATGATTTATTTGAAAGCCTTATTGTAAAGAAAAGAATAAAGGTGGATGGGGAAGGGACTTAGTGCTAGCTTACTACAATCAATCCGAGGTGCCTACACCTCCAAACATTCACTCAGGCAATCTGGATAGAAACTGACAACAAGAACGCCACTAACATCGGTTGGCAGCCATATCTTGTAGTGTCTCCAACCAGGCGCAGTGTGGATCACGCGGTCTCCATCCTGGAAGGCGAGTAGCACCGACAACACGCAAGCGTTCCGTAATCTCTTTCATATCCCTCTGCCAGGTCACAGGTTGGCCACCTCTTTGCTTACGCCACTCTGAATTGGGCATGGAAAACAGCGCTCTCTTTGGCAATCGATGGTTAGGCGTACGCAACACATGTCCCAACCAACGTAGCTTCTGGTGCTAGACACATTCTTCAATGGAAGTACCCGTTGCACAACCGAAAACTCGCTTTCTAATAGCCTCGTTACGGATACGCCGACACCAACCCACACGAGTTATGGTTCTGAGACAACGATTCTCGAACACCTGAAGACGTCTCAGTCCCGCTGCTCGAACAGGCCAAGTCTCACAGCCATACAACAAAACAGCCCGCACTGTAGCTTGATACACACGTCCCTTGAGATTCAGGGATACACCACTTTGACGCCATAGGTGTCTCAAATTAGCAAACGCGACCCGAGCCTTGCAGATTCGTGCATTTACCTCATCTGTCACACTACAATCAGAACTAATACAACTTCCAAGATATGTAAAACGCTCCACAACTTCCAGTACCTCTCCCTGGATTGTCAGTGGCGCGTTCAGTGACTGCATGTCCACGAGCATGACCTTATACTTTGTGGGTGCAAAGTGCATACGAAAGGACGGGATGACTTCGGTCAGTTCATCCAAAAACACCTGCGCCTTCTCCTCCTCTTCAAAGATGAGAACGATGTCGTCTGCATACTCCAGATCGACAAGGTTTTCTTCACAGGCTATTTGAACATCAGGGTTTTGGAGGCCCTCTAGCGTTCGTCTCATTATCTCATCGATCACGAAGTTGGAGAGGAATGGAGAAGCACTGTGCAGCTGTTTCATGCTTATTGGGAATCAACGGCAATTGGGAGTTTCGAACCTCTGACCTTCCGGTCAATCGTTGAACCCTTAGCTTTTTGTTTAGCAGTGTGATACGCTCTCACTTAGACAAGAGAAAGCTCGAGATAGTTCAGTGGTTAAGGCGCGCACTTACTGACCGGAAGGTCCGTGGTTCGAACCCGACCTATGCATCTTGAGTGCTCCCGTTTAGGTCTGGGCAACCTGGCAGTATCTCGACCCTCGTACTTCCTTTAGGTGGCATGGCACCTAGGCACCGAAAGGGTGCTACAGCTGAACCGTTATTTTTTATACTTATTACCCCTTGATTACGCAAACCACATCACGTGGTCACAAGTGTTGACAGGCTGCTCGAGTGACGACTTCTCAGGTGGAAGTTTTACTCATCAGGTGGATTTTATTCTTCCCCTGAGCTACTTACGGATTGTTGGTAGGACGAAAAGATCTGGTAATTTTCAGCTGAAATCTTGTCCAGTCAATGAAGTGTATCTATGCTGAAAAGCCAAGAAGCACTGTACCAGCTGTTGCATTCTTTTTGGGAATCTTCGGCTGGAACTTTCACGTGTAAAGTTCATTGCTGTATAGGGGTTGGGACAATGCGAAGGCGTTCGAACCTAGACAGGAACACGATTGACGTCCTCAACCAAAGCTTTTGGTTCAAAAGCCTCACTTCAAGAGAGCCCAAATCTGGTTAAAGGGACTCTGCTTATGCTGCCCGGGCATCCTCCAGTACAGCTCAGTGGGTTACTGAGGTACACAAACTGTCGCACCACGATAGGGTCCAGTCTCTTCGCGACGGACTACCAATTAGATTTACACGCTGTTGAAGTTCTCCTTCCAGCCGACTGACAATTACTTTGTGGTGCCGTGGTTTGGAAGCAGACAGTTGCTACTTGGCATAGAAACTGGTATTCCAACTTTTCGCCCCTTTGAAAATATCAAGGTGGACAGTTCGTGCGGGGTTACGTACGTTTAACTAAACTAATGGTTATGAAAAAACTCGGTAGCTGACGGACAACCTAGGAAAGTATTGTTTGAAGTGACACAGTTAATTAAATCACTCAGATCCTTTCAGCTCTAACCAAGATGCAGTAATCACTCCGAAATAACCCTCTACAACACCATTCTCCTCTAACTGGAATTTACTGTACCTCCTGTCGATGTTACGCTACAGAGGCTAGAAGCTCCTTCCTGCGTGATATCTTCTCTGGGGACTGAGTTTACTTCGTGGGATTGTATTGCCTTCACGACGACAACAAAGGTAGCCATCGTATTGGTTTGGCTTCCTATTGCTGACGGTGTATGAAAATGATATGACATGATGTCGTAACAGGCCTTGAGTGTATGTCAGTAAGAAACGATCCCCATGCAGTTTTTTTGCGGATGCACTAAATCCCCTGTAGAATGACCCCTGCCGGGCCAAGGTTACCCATGTTTTTTTTCCTCGTTGTCTGACCCCTCCACCTATCAATCGAATATTCATGAATCCCCATATGGGTATCAGTAAAGACAGTCTGGCAATCAAAAACATGCTTCGGCTATTGAAAAAAAGCTGCTGCATTCAAGGTCTGCGAAAAATTCTCCCGTCAGGGCACTAATTCATGTACCAGCTCTAAGTAATTCGAAAGTTGCCGCCCGTTGTACCCCAGTCGCCGAAACTGGTTCACTGCAGCTCTTGAGTAAAAGAGACAAGAAGACTAGTCGAACAATGCAGTCGACTAGTTATATTGTCCGTCTTCCCGAGTTCACCTTGGAATCTGGTGGGCACCTCAGGGTGATTTCGTTCCAATGTATAAGATATCCTAATGACATACGATTGGCGATCGAGAGGTGTATTATGGGCAAATACGGACACGATAAGCATTTGTGTTCAGTGGATAGATGTTGTTCATGTGCGGAAAGCCGTTAGACACTCGTCTCTTGTTATAATCAAGTTAATTCCTTGTTACGTACAATTCCGTGTTCTCCTAGGAAATGCGATTGGTGGAAAATTGACAACTCCGCATACTTGACGTGCTTGAAGAAAAGTAATGAGTGGCTCGGTCATGTGCTACGCATGCCGAAACACCGTCTACCGAGACGAGTGTTGTTCTCCGTGCCTCCTTCAGCATGACGCAAACCGCGAGGTGGACAGCGTATGACTTGGCAGAAAGGCGTGAAAGAAATCACGAAGAGTTTGGATGTTGTTGGTGTTGTACGCCTTCCAGGATGGGGTCCCCGTGACCCCGCCTGTGCTTGGCTGGAGACGTTGCAAGAAATGGCGGCTAATCGATGTCAGTGGCGTTCATGCTGTCAGTTTCTTTCCAGATTGTCTGATTGAGCGGTTGGAGGTGTAGGCACCTCAGAATGCTTGACATAGGCCAGCACTAGGTCCCCTCCCTCATCCACTCTTTTTCTCTTCTTTTCACTCTAGGGCTTTTAATATATAATTATATGTATATATATGCATATGAAATTAGACGAACTTTATGGTTGTACAGCAGTGAGGCATCAGTGTCAACACTGACGTTGCTGTCTTTGATGATGATGATGATGAGTGAGTGGTCAAAGAGTTTTCAGCACCCTCATAAGTGGTTTTTGTTCAAGAGATGCCAAGGCTAATTCGCGACACCTCAGGACAGGTTGTCTGGATGACCAAACTGGGGAGCCGCACCAGTGATTCCACAAAATTTGATTTCAGTTTCCTACATCCATATACACGGGGCCATAACTACGATCTTTTGACCAATGGACTGACCTTGCAGGTTGTAAGTTTCTGCGTTCGACAGGATTAAGTTTGTTCGAACAAGTTCAGTTGTAACACCCTTTCGGTGCCTAGCTGCCGTGTGTCTAGCAGCTTGAAGGAAGCACGAGGACTGGGTTACTGCCAGGTCGCCCAAGCCTAGACAGGGGAAGTCAACAGACAGAGGTCGGGTTCGAACCACGGACCACCTTCCGGTCAGTAAATTTGCGCTCTAACCACTTGGGCCATCTCGCTCCGAACAAGTTGAATGCCGAGATTACTACTAAATCGCACGAAGCCTGTCCAGTTAACCTTGAACCAGGGGTGCATATACTCACACACATCCACAGTAGCTACCCCGTATGAATACCATTCACCTGTAACCGATCTCAGTTTGACGGGACAATTGTTTCTGAGGAAGAGAGCTTTTTACCGATTATACGGAAGACTAACAACAGAAAACCTCATTTTAAAGTTTGCACTAAAACACAGAGATGGCCCCCGTTGTTAGAGCGCGAATTTACTGACCGCAAGGTCCCCGTGGTTCGAACCCCGTCTCTGCCTCTCGACTTCCCCTGTCTAGGCTTGGGCAACCTGGCAGTATCGCAGCCCTCGTGCTTCCTTCGGGCGGCATGGCAGCTAGGCACTGAAAGGGTGTTACAGCTGAACGATAATAATTAATAACTAAAACACAGAAACCATGGCAGTAATGTTACTTCCCTCACTCATATGTGGCAAACCACTTATGTAGCCCACAAAAATCACCACTCGTCAAAAATAGGACCGTTTCTTTCGGAATATCAGCGTTCTGAAAGCATCACATGAGCATCACTTGAGACTGGAATTTGTGTCCAAGCGTTTTCAGGCCCAGGTCTTCATTTTTTCCTCTACACAAACACTACTGAGTACAAGAACCGGAAAAGGAGTATGTGAGCTCTTTTGCTGGCGCCTAACCTCTTGGGGCCACATCATTGGCTATGGCGGATGGCTACTCTACAAAAGCATGGTCTCTTTTTAGAAGCTGTGGGATTGCTGTTCAACTCTTCGCTTCTACGTGGATGCCTGCTTAGTCCACAGTCCAAATTGTCTGGAAAATAAACTAAAAAACGGTTTGCTGCGGAATCCAGTGGACAGTCGCCGAAAGCCACCACTTCCATTCGGTATCTCCAACCAGAGTTCTGAAAGCGGAGAAGCTGTACTGCGATTATCCCTTCCGGAATAGTCATCTGATAAAACACGTCCCTCCCCTGTCGAAGTACACTATAAGACCCCCGGCTGAAAGCGTTTTTTAATGAACGATGACATCTGTAGAGGGGACCGCCACAGTTTTTGCGTGCGATACAAGGAAGAACTACGTTTTGAGACCCGTAACCATTTCTGAGAAAAGTTTATCTGTGTGGAACCGGTCAGATGCCTAATTGACGTTGGAATACAAGGAGCCATTTAGTTCGAATCTTACATCCCGTTCTTAATTGGGAGGGGAGTTCGCGCCACAGGACCACCCAGAGTACTCTTTGTTTTGAAGTTGGCAGTTGTCAACCTCTCGGTTTTAGGCCATATATAAAGGAATCAGAGTGAAGTGGTCTTAGTTGGAGTTAGCTGTTGTACTTCTAACTGCTGATGGTATCGATGGCGAGGATAGATCCCCGGCGCACAGAAAGTGTACGACTAATTTGCTTGCGTTGTATGCCCAGATGCACAATATTTCATCGGGTAAGGTCTCTCACCGTGGACCTTTGGAAGTTGGGCTTACCCCGAGAGCTGAGAAATCCCGCACAAATCTGGTGTGGAATACTGGTTGTGGAATCTACAGAGAATGCCCTATCTTCAAGGAAATCCGTTTTTTGGAGTGTGGTGCGCGATCTTGTCAATCTAGCTGTTGCTTTGTCAAGCATCCCATAGTTCCGGTCCGAATGAAGTTTCATCCAATCCGTTGAGAATAGGCCTATCTGACCTTTCCAGGTGAATGTCCCTGTCGTGGTGGGAGCTGTGGCCAGTGAAGAGAGCTGCCCTGACTTCTTCAGGAGGTGGTCTCATTGAGGCATTTTTGTCTATTATCGACGCAGCACTAAACGCCTGGGGCCGTGTACTCTTTAGAGCCTCTTGCATTTCATGCTGCATAACACTGGTTCTCTTCTAATGCAAATAAAGATGTGAGTAGAACAACCTATTCGGTTAACGGAAGACTGTCTGCTCGGTGTTGTGCTGTTGACGGGTCCAGATGTGGATGTGGACTCTGAATTCGGGTAGTGACGACCAACCGGGTGCACAGGTACAGCGGAGTCCGAGGTAGCTCAGTGGTTAAGGCGCGAACCGAAAGGTCCGTAGTTTGAACCCAACCTCTGCATCTAGCCCGTTCCTGGCTAGGCTTGGGCAACCTAGCAGTACCCCAGCTGTCGTGCCTCCGGGTGGCTGGGCAGCTAGGCACCTGAAGGGTGTTATATCTAAACGATTTCTTTACAGTTACAATTCAATTACCTTTTGATTTTCCACTTTCCACCTGAAGTAATTTCATATACCCAAACCATTTTTGTGTTACCGGGTTCCCCACACTAAGCAGGCCTGTAAGGTGTCTCAGCGAACCAGCTTCGTATACTGTTGAGGAGGTGCCTGTTTCATCCTGCAGAGGTTAGACGTTTGGAAATGAGGCTTTTATGGTATAACCAAGTGACCAAGGTATCCATGTCGTATAGAAAGAAGCAGTGCCTACACCTCCAAACGCAGAGACAGTATGGAAAACATGGTGTATCAATATACTTATGTAATTATAGTGAGTGGACAAGAATGTTGAGTATGGGCGAAGCCGTCACGTTGATGTAAGTTCTCTAATTGAAGACATCTAAAAATTCTCAGCCACCCAGGGCAGCAATGATTAACCGTTAATAAAAAAAATCGTTCAGCTGTAACACCCTTTCGATGCCTAACTGTCATGCCACCCGAAGGTTGCACGAGAGCAGGGATACAGCCAGGTTGTCCAAGCCCAGACAGAGGAAGTCGAGAAGCAGAGGTCGGGTTCGAACCACGGGGACCTTGCGGTCAGTGAGTTCGCGCTCTAACCACTTGAGCCATCTCGCCCCCGTTGATCCGTATCCATGTAACTTCACAAATGGTGCACTCGCCGCCTCGTGTTTTCCAGTGTTGTCAGGTGTTTGCACTAAGACACGACGTATACTTTCACTCTTTCCAGCACTGATTTTTTCTACACGGAAATCAGTTCCTCCGTAGATTCATTACGATCGGGATCCGGACAAAAATGTCTGGCGCAGCATTTGATGAAATTTCGTCTTTCTTCCCCGTTCCTTACAGCCATTACTTGAAGAACTGAACACGTATTGGCCCAATTTGTTTCCCGGTGCGGACGCTCACCAATTCTGGTAAGTCAATCATTTGGACTTGAGAACTTATGGACCGGAAGGTCCGTGGTTCGAACCTAGCCCCGTCATCTCGACTGCTCCTGTCTAGACTTGGACAACCTGACTGTATCTCGTGCTTCCCCTTCGGGCGCTATTGCAGCTAGGTACCGAATGGGCATTACAGGTGAACTATTGCTAAATGATTAAGTCACTCAATGGTTCTACGGCAGTGAAGCATTGGTGTTGAGCACTGATGTGGTGTGCTGCTGCTGATGACGAATTCAATCAATCTGTTTAAATCTCCTTTTCGTACACCGTATTTAAGCTTGAAGGCAGGACAAGAACGCTAAGTTTTTACAGTTTGCTGAACCCAATACTCTCAGAAGATGGGAACCCAAAAGAACTATGTAAACAGAAGTAGTCGGTCATACCATTGATACTCTCTTGGTGATTGATTTGCTTTCAGCGCCCCTGATGTTTCATTTGGATAGGTGTTGCAAATCACGCCCTGGTCTCATCTGTTGTTTATCCTTGGAAGCACCTCCACACAGCCAATTGCTATTTCGGAAGTGTCCGAAAACAGACGCAGGGTCGTTAACCAGAAGGACTTTGAACCTCTGAATCTAGTCAGGTGTGGTTGTGTGACCTTGGCTGTTCTAACTCATCTGGTACTAGTCCAAACAGAAGTGCTCCTCAAGGCCTTTGCTTAAAAGGTCCTACCCACTACTTTCTCTTGGCGCATTTGTTTTAACCGGAATGATGGATAAAAGGTGTCCAGTCGGAAGCCGTTCGTCGTCTGAAATTTAGGTTCACTGAGTATACTGGCTGTCTGTTCCCATTTATACGGCATTCGAACTGGAAACAGTCACCAACTCTCAGTAGATTGCCTACTCCATACAACTCGTCTGCATCGCGGGTCCGCTTTGGGTTGACCAGAGATTCCTGAAACATTCTTGCTTTTTCGGTTGGAACATTCTAGTATTCCTGGATTTCCAAGGCGCATTTGACTCGATTGACCGGTCTGTTCTACTGGACACGCTTGCCCACCAAGGAATGCCCCGGAAGTTCGTGAACATAATAAGCTCTTTGTATTCCAAGACTTCCGGACGTGTGAGAGTATACGGCGAGCTCTCCAAAAGCTTCCGTTTACAAAGTGGCGTCCGTCAGGGATGCCCACTATCCCCATTCCTGTTTAACTTCGTGATCGACGAAATAATGAGACGAACGCTGGAAGGTCTCCAAACCCCCGGTGTTCAAATAGCTTCTGACGATAACCTTGTCGATCTGGAATATGCAGATGACATCGTTCTCATCTTTGAAGAGGAGGAGAAGGCGCAGGTGTTTTTAGATGAACTGACCAAAGTCATCCCGTCCTTTGGTATGCACTTTGCACCCAAAAAGTGTAAGGTCATGCTCCTGGACATGCAGTCACTGAACACGCCACTTACAATCCAGGGAGAGGCACTGGAAGTTGTGGAGCGTTTTACATATCTTGGAAGTTGTATTAGTTCTGATTGTAGTGTGACAGATGAGGTAAATGCACGAATCTGCAAGGCTCGGGTCGCGTTTGCTAATTTGAGACACCTATGGCGTCAAAGTGGTGTGTCCCTGAATCTCAAGGGACGTGTGTATCAAGCTACAGTGCGGGCTGTTTTGTTGTATGGCTGTGAGACTTGGCCTGTTCGAGCAGCGGAACTGAGACGTCTTCAGGTGTTCGACAATCGTTGTCTCAGAACCATAGCTCGTGTGGGATGGTGTCGGCGAATCCGTAACGAGGCAGTTAGAAAGCGAGTTTTGGGTTGTGCAACGGGTACTTCCATTGAAGAATGTGTCCAGCACCAGAAGCTGCGTTGGTTGGGACATGTGTTGCGCATGCCTAATCATCGTTTGCCGAAGAGAGTGCTATTTTCCGTGCCCAATTCAGAGTGGCGTAAGCAGAGAGGTGGCCAACCCTTGACCTGGCAGAAGGGTATGAAAGAAATCACGAAACGCTTGGGTGCTGTCGGTGCTACTCGCCTTCCAGGATGGGGACCGCGTGATCCCCAGTGCGCCTGGTTGGAGACGCTGCAAGATATGGCTGCCAACCGATGTCAGTGGCGATCTTGTTGTCAGTTTCTATCCAGATTGCCTGAATGAGTGTTTGGAGGTGTAGGCACTTCGGAATGATTGTAGTAAGGCAGCAATAAGTCCACTCCCCATCCACCTTTATTCTTTTCTTCACAAAAAGGCTTTCAAATAAACCATGGTTGTACGACAGTGAAGCATCGGTGTTGAACTCTGATGTCATGCTGTCGATGATGATGATGATGTTTTGTGTCTCTTGAGGAACGAGGCTGAGTGAACAAAGTTCTTTGGGCAGAGGACTGTTGATCCTAGAGCAGTAAAGAATTCTCATGACGCAGAGTATAACACTGAAGACTCACTATCGAACTGCGCAAACAAACCAACGATACCGTTTCTAGGGTGGAATTTACTGTCGAAAGTACATCTCAGCAGTCGTTATGTAAGATGTTTCGTGTTTTATTAAACCTGGTTAAAAGATGTGCGTAGCAAAAGCAGGTAAAAATCAAGGTCAACCCAAGACAAACCGATTCAGTCAAAAGAGGGGTTCGACCGCATGATTCTATGACTTTCGAACGCACACTCAGGGTGAGAGAGAACGAAGTGACTACCTTCAGCTTCTAGGGGTCAACCGACATTCAGACACTTAGCTGATCTAGCCAAAAATCCACAGAATGAGCCATTCATCAAGTCGTCTGGTTTTGTTACAGTTTCCCAATAGCGGTGAGCGCTCTTTTTGCCCAATCAATCTCACACTTATCAACTCCCATAACCGAAACGAACCAGCACCGCTGGTCGGTATCGTTGTCAGCGCAATTAACTCTTCTACATGTGAAACCAGGCATCGTACGTCTTCTCGATCCATCGATAGTTTTAATGTCTGTCAACACAGTCCAGCTAGGAGCGATTACCACGTCTTTCGTCGGTTGTTCCGGGAGCAATTAAACAAAGTTCACAGTGTGTAGGGGACTTCTTAGGACCGAAGCACTTTCCAGATGGAGCCGGCCTCAGGAAACTTCCCAAACCCCATTTCAACTTATTCGGAAATCTAATGTGAATGCACACTCCGTTAGCCACACACGTTGAACAAGATAACCAACTCTTCACCAACCTGAACAGACAGAGTCTGAAAGGAGTATTTTTAACGATTGTCCTGCCGTTCCAAGTATTTCAATGAGATCCATACTTCGTTCTTCCTCAACCAACGAGTCCGGGCCCTCGTTCTTCTTCTCAGGGCTGCACTGAAATGTCATACGGACACCCAACCTTGATTTAAGACAAACTCCACTGCTTCAGAAAATCCGGGACCAAGAACCAATCCCACCAAGGTCGCTACATCTACAACAAGGTCGCAAGTGAATACGACAACCGCCGAGCGATCAGCTTGGTACTCATTGTGTTAACATTCTTGACTAACAATACTCTGTACCAGTTAGTCCGTCCAAGTATAGTACATACTTGGGGAACAGCCGCCCTTGAGGAGGTTGTGTCGACCAACTATTTACGCTTCGCACGACTGCTAGATTGCCGCCCTGATTCCTCTAGATATCAAGAATATCATCATCATCGACAGCATGACATCAGTGTTGAACACCGATGCTTCGCTGCCGTACAACCATGATTTATTTGAAAGCCTTATTGTGAAGAAAAAGAATAAAGATGGACGGGGAGGGGACTTATTGCTGTCTTACTACAATCATTCCGAGGTGCCTACACCTCCAAACACTCATTCAGGCAATCTGGATAGAAACTGACAACAAGATCGCCACTGACATCGGTTGGCAGCCATATCTTGCAGCGTCTCCAACCAGGCGCACTGGGGATCACGCGGTCCCCATCCTGGAAGGCGAGTAGCACCGACAGCACCCAAGCGTTTCGTGATTTCTTTCATACCCTTCTGCCAGGTCAAGGGTTGGCCACCTCTCTGCTTACGCCACTCTGAATTGGGCACGGAAAATAGCACTCTCTTCGGCAAACGATGATTAGGCATGCGCAACACATGTCCCAACCAACGCAGCTTCTGGTGCTGGACACATTCTTCAATGGAAGTACCCGTTGCACAACCCAAAACTCGCTTTCTAACTGCCTCGTTACGGATTCGCCGACACCATCCCACACGAGCTATGGTTCTGAGACAACGATTGTCGAACACCTGAAGACGTCTCAGTTCCGCTGCTCGAACAGGCCAAGTCTCACAGCCATACAACAAAACAGCCCGCACTGTAGCTTGATACACACGTCCCTTGAGATTCAGGGACACACCACTTTGACGCCATAGGTGTCTCAAATTAGCAAACGCGACCCGAGCCTTGCAGATTCGTGCATTTACCTCATCTGTCACACTACAATCAGAACTAATACAACTTCCAAGATATGTAAAACGCTCCACAACTTCCAGTGCCTCTCCCTGGATTGTAAGTGGCGTGTTCAGTGACTGCATGTCCAGGAGCATGACCTTACACTTTTTGGGTGCAAAGTGCATACCAAAGGACGGGATGACTTTGGTCAGTTCATCTAAAAACACCTGCGCCTTCTCCTCCTCTTCAAAGATAAGAACGATGTCATCTGCATATTCCAGATCGACAAGGTTTTCGTCAGAGGCTATTTGAACACCGGGGTTTTGGAGACCTTCCAGCGTTCGTCTCATTATTTCATCGATCACGAAGTTAAACAGGAATGGGGAGAGTGGGCATCCCTGACGGACGCCACTTTGTGTACGGAAGCTTTTGGAGAGCTCGCCGTATACTCTCACACGTCCGGAAGTCTTGGAATACAAAGAGCTTATTATGTTCACGAACTTCCGGGGCATTCCTTGGTGGGCAAGCGTGTCAAGTAGAACAGACCGGTCAACCGAGTCAAATGCGCCTTGGAAATCCAGGAATACTAGAATTGTGGGTCGCTTATACGTATGGCGTTGTTCTAGCACCTGACGAAGTGTGAAGATTTGGTCAACACAACCCCTACCAGGCCGGAATCCCGCTTGCTGCTCTCGAGACAGTGTCTCACGAGCCACCGTAAGGCGACGAAGCACAAGTGACGCCAACAGTCTCGTTACGACCGGGGTCAAGCTGATCCCCCTGTGGTTGCCACACTCACTACGAGCCCCTTTTTTGAAAATGGGCACTATCAACGACTCTCCCCAGTTGTCTGGGACAGACTCCTTTTCCCAGATGCAGGCAAACAGATCAGACAGGCGTTGACTGAGGATTTCACCCCCATCTTTGAACAATGCGGGTGGGAGGTCATCCGGACCAGAGGCTCGGTGGCGCTTGAGAGAACATATGCAGTCATAAACCTCCGAGGCCGTAGGTGGTTCCACGTTCACCGTCCAGGGTTCTACGTCACCTGTGGGTTCCAGATGGGCGCCAGCTGGTGGCCATGACAATTGTTGTTCGAAGTATTCGGCCCATCGGTCGAGACGTTCTTCTTTATTCGAGATGGTCACTCCATTCCGATCCTTGATAGTTTCGCTCACAGGTGGTTTCCGGGGACCGGTCGCACGGATCAACTGAAATAATCTTCGGGCATTACCGGATTTCTGGGCCTCTTCCATTTCCTTGGCTTTCTGTGTCCACCACACTTCGCGGTCGGCTTTCACACTCACCTTCACTTGACGTCTGATAATTCGTCGCACCAAGTTATGTTCCGGGCCGGCTGGGATATTTCTCCGAGATTTAAGCAGTGCCACCGTTCGGTCTGATATCCAGTGCTTGAGTGCGCCTGGTGGTGCCGTGCCACAGGCAAAATTCCCAGCACTATGCAAAGAGGTGGCAATCTCGTCCCAGTATGCGTTCACATCTGATGGTGGAGCATTTGGAAGAGACCCTAGAAGACGATTCTGGTAAGTTCGTCTAACATCCGGATCTGCCAGTCTCTCAGTTGCCAAGCGATTTGTCCGCACCTTACGCGGTCCTGGAAAACGTAGGGAGAAGCGACTCCGGACGAGCGCGTGGTCGGAATCCACAAATGTGTTCCAAAACGACCGACAGTCAGTTACTGATCCGCGCCATCGGTAACTGATGGCGATGTGGTCGATTTGAGTTTGTGGTCGGCGTGTCGTTGGAGGACACCATGTGGCCAGACGACTTCGGCTATTCCGGAAGTTAGTACTGCATAGAAACAGCCTGCGATCAGCACACAGCTGAAGCAATCGTTCCCCATTGTCCGTACGTACCGAGTCCAATCCATGTCGACCTCCTAATTGAGTCTCAGATACGCTAAGCCTGCCCACTTGTGCATTCAAATCTCCAGCAACCACCACGATGTCTGAGCTTTTAGCTCGCCGCAGCAGGGCATTCAGGGCGTCATAAAACCTGTCTTTGACGGTGTCGGAGCTACAGTCAGTTGGGGCGTACGCAGACACGATAAACAAACATCGATCAACATCCCGCTTGTGAGACTCCTTCACAGACGTTGCCAGACGAACCGCACAGAGGCGACTATCAACAGGTATCCAGTCAAGCAAGGATACTTCCGCCCGGTGACTTAGGACGATACCAACCCCTGCACATCCAGCTGCAGCAGCCTCTGGATCACCAGAGGTGCGCAGTCGGAAGCGAGTGGAGACTGATGGGGCGGTTAGCTCAATCACTGTGCTTGCATCTTGAATTCTTGTTTCCGAGACACAGCACACATCAATGCCAAGCGAGTCCAGTGTGAGAGCAAGAGCAGCTTGTTGTCCTGCTTGCTTCAGAGTGCGCACATTGAAGGCGGCCAGATAGACTGAGTGTCGAGGCTTGAAGAGTGATTTGGAGATACCTGAGGATGTCGGCGCCATGTGACGAGCAGATGCTGCACGCAAAACCGATGCAAGACGAACGGAGTCATCAGTCCTAAGTGCTGGGCCTACAAGAGGAGAGTTATTAATGGGGCGGGGAGAGGGGGAAGAAAAAGTATGTGAAAGAGAAAGAAGGGAGGCGTCAGCAGTAGCCTGTTTTCGCTTACCCGCCCTGCTGTATGCAGCAAGTAAGGCGACCCGGCTGATGGCACCACGCGACGGCCGATGTGGCATGAGTTTATTTGTATGTGTGCAGTTCATGGTTGTACGTGGGCTAGGATACTGTCAGGGCGCCCACACCTAGACAGGAGGACGATTAGGGTCCTCAACCAAAGCCTTTGGCTCAAAAGCCTAACCGCAAGGCAGCGGTGTTTGGCGGGAAATGCAAATGCATTACTGTTTCTACGGAACAATTCGCCACATGTTCCAACCCCCAACCTGGAGGACCAGGAGACTGTGTTCGTCAGACCTCTAGCCATTGACCAACCTGGTATGAGAGACTCTGTGAGTGTCGCAGGGACACTCCCCAGTATAGCTCAATGGGTCGCTGAGGTGCGCAAACCGCCACACCACGGTAAGGTCCAGTCTCTTCGTGACAGCCAGTCTCTTCGTGACAGGTTCAGCTGTAACACCCTTCCGGTGCCTAGCTGCCATGCCACCCGAAGGAAGCACGAGGGCTGGGATACTGCCAGGTTGCCCAAGCCTAGACAGGGGAAGTCGAGAGGCAGAGGCTGGATTCGAACCACGGACCTTCCGATAAGTAAATTCGCGCTCCAACCATTTCGGCCATCTCTCGTCAAGAATACATTCGACGCCGCTGACGGAGTTGTTTTTTTGGACCTGTCTTCAGAGAAATCTACTGTTTATGGTGTATGGCAGCATGCGTAAACCTCAAATTACCGTCAAATTTCACATTCTTTCAGTAGTTCAGGTTAGGTGAGGCAGGAATATCTTGTTTGACTCTTCCATTGATAAAATCCTGAGCGAATCACTGGAATTCCTCAGGCGACAGACCCCTAGGCTTGTAGTATGGAGATCATATCGCTCTGACTCGTGACACTGCTCCGGCGATTTAGGGTTAATTTCCCACTACCAGGTGTAAACTCGGTAGTCACACTTTTGAGCCGATGACATTGGCGGCTAGGTGACAAATGGAAACCACCAAGGCCCATGTCATCATGACTGTTGATGACTCGGTTCGACCCATCATCATCATCAGCTGTAAGAAACCGTGTACTTGTCGTACAGTGGTCGTAGCTGCCACAGTTTCGTCCGCCGATGATTTGGGGAGGTGCTTAAATACACCACTGTCAATGGACTGTTAAGTGGGGGAATTGGAAAGGGAGCTATGTATTGAAGGCATTAGTTTGGATGCACGAGCGCCACTGAGGGCGTGATTGGGCCATGTCTGACAATGTCTCTAACCATTGATGTGGCCCGTCTCGGGGTCCCCATCCAGGAAGACGGCAGTGACCAGCGCAGCTGAGTTTGCTGGTAATGGCTTTTATACTTCGCTGCCAAGTCATTGTTTGACCGCCTCTGGCTCGTTTCCACCCTTCACGTGGTTGTGCGAAAAGAACCCTTCGAGGAAGTCGGTCGACTGGCATGCGCAGCACGTGGCCAAGCCAGCGCAGCCCAGTCGGAAAATTTCTGCTGTGACAGCAACTAATGATATTCCCATTCTGACAGGTCAAGTCCTTGTGAAACCAGTAAAACGAAGGTCGATGGAGACCACTTGCTTTAGTTACGACCGAATGTCTGGCTGAGAAACTGATTGCATTGGTGAATAGTGCTATTCACTCATTCATTGTCAAGAAAAGTGAATCTCTTTAGATTTCTCTGTATGGGAAAACAATTTTCATGGGTCCCTTAGATGGCGCTTTTCATGTGAACTCACTATCTGTCAACTGGATTATAAATACGGTGGGGAGCAGTGTCTGTTTGTCGCTATCCTGGGTTGATCCTGACGTAGACGACAGAGTAACACGTTTCTATGACCATATACGGTCGCTTCTGTGAGCTTTTCCGTCTGTGAGACCTGAAGTGAGGCCATGGTCAACTATACTGCAATTCAATGATACCGGAGATAATGTTGGATCAGTACGATTACCTTACGCCGGAATTGTACCGATTCCATATCTTCAATAAATCGATCGGTCCGATTAATTAGCCGTGATGAGTCGGTCGATACCGATGTATAGATCGAATCCCATCGATTTACGGAACCGCTGCTGTTCACCGTGAACTAGGCCACAAATGTTGATGTAATATCAACAAATCAACGCGAATTGTAGTCTGTATTCGGGTATGGTCTCATCTCTGGGGGCCAGAAAACCATACTGGCACGAAATCATCCAGCGCACACTGTTTGATTGGAAGGGTTCAGGCTGGTAGTTGACTGGGTGGCTCTTGATCTGCTCGTCGAGCTTGGCCACTGACTTTCAGACCTTTCAAAGAGACATCATTAGTGCGATGTTGGTGGGTAGTTCCTCTTACACTCGTGTAGTCCACAAAGGACAGCTTTAGGCTCTAACCTGCTTGGCTGTTAATAATCACCTCATATGGGGTCTGATTGGTCCGTCCGTGCTCTGTGATACGTTGTGGTCTGCAGATTTGCGTTTGATTTGTCCACTACATACTACCCCTGCTCATTAGTCCCTGTTCTCATTGGTCCGTTCGTGATCTGTATTCCGTCATTGTTTGCCTTCCTGCTTGATTGGTTGATTGTTTGCCTTCTATCTTCAGTATTTTATTATCTTCCCCCTGATTAGTCCATTCCCAACTTGCGGTATATCTTCATGGACCTGGTTAGCCAATTTGCACGTCTCCTCTCTGTGAAGCTCCCATTATTTTGGCCGGTTTGGTTCTCCGATCAGGTGATCCTTGATTCGAGCTGAAAACTCCGGTTCAGTTAATTTGAATCTGGATATATTTCTGTCCTAGTTCCATCGGTTTACTCTTTGATTCCTTTTTCGGCTCGGGTTTTGGTGTTTCTGGATTTCCTGTGTCCACAGAGGTGGATAGAGAGCTCTATCAATAAGTCTGTTTACCGCTCTATCAGTGGAGTACCAGTTCAGGTTAGTTTCTCCAACAACCGTGCTCAAACCTTACCAGAAACGAATCTGTCGAGGAATTAGGAAAATTCCTGCACTTGTGTCTGAGTTGCAGCCCTTTCAACTTCCGTTGCAATGCACATAAGTCCCCAGACTAGCAGAGTCGGATTACCATGCCACGGTTTCACTTCGTGTGTTCCAACAATTGTGGTCGAACGGGTCGTGTACATCGAACAATTCATTTGTGGAAGGTCAGTCGGTGCAGCCGCTCGATAGAACAAGAATTCTCGCACAGCTACTTATTAGTAATAACACCAGAACGATTTTGACCATGTTTTCGCCTCTAATAAAGTTGGATGGTTGTTCTTCAATGTCGGATTGCTCATGCACAATAGCACCTCACACGATTGTGTCGATCGAGTTCGAGCCACTTGCGCCAAAAAGAGACATTACAAAACACACTGGACCAATTAGGACACAGTAGGATCAGACCAATTGGTACGACTGAAAAGTCGTTCCTTTTGCACTTTAATTACAAACTTTCGTTCTTTTTCGCACTATTCCGGTCAATATGTTCATCGTCTAATCACTGGTTTGATATCCGAAAAATCTGTAGGTCTATCTGTAAGTCACTTTCCTTTTTCTCGGTTTCGGGACATTCGTGTGGTTCATGTCGGTGCGGTGCAACTCACTTTTGAGAATGTAGTGACGTGCTATCCCTTCGCGAATGAGTGTACCCTTGAAAGACACTTGACAAACTGGTTTGCGATGGACCACAACTTTTTGGAGGTGGGAGGAATGTGAACCAGTTTGGTTTATGAAAGTCGATATTCGAAACAAGCCTTTTTGAGTTCTGCTAACATTTCCGGTCTTAGGGATGCCGAAAATATTAACATTACAGCTCGAGTGTCGTCATATTTTCTTCTGTCTTACTGCATTTTTTATTGTCCACCTTTCCTTTTTTTAGGCACCATGAATGGCATGATCACGGTCGATGTGCCATGGAGGACAGCCTGATGGCAAATGTGGCTGATTATTTTCGTGTGTCGTTGGATCTAAGGAAGAAGGTGGACTTGTTAAAGTGCGTCGAGCGCTTGAGTTTGAGCGTCCTTGGTGCTCAATTATTTGTGTTTGGCATCCCATAACTCACCAATCGTTCCATACTATGTATAAGCATTCTCGGAATCGTTGATGTAGGTGCAAGTGCATCGGAAATGTCCTCGGCTAACATCTTGAGGGACTCACTGAACTTCTTTTGTGCCCCTAAATAGCATTCGGTATTCTTTGTAAACTAAGACTACTGTATCCACTTGATTGGAAGTGAGATGGCCCAAGTGGTTAGAGAGCGCGAATTTACTAACCGGAAGCTGGTCCGTGGTTCGAACCCAACCTCTGCCTCTCGACTTTCCCTGTCTAGGCTTGGGCAACGTGGCAGTATCCCAGCCCTCGTGCAATCTTCGGGTGGCATGGCAGTTAGGCACCGAAAGGATGCTACAGCTGAACGACTGATCCACTTGATTAGGTAAAAAATTCTGTACTTTTCTAGAGCTGCATACCTCATATCAAAGTGATTCACGCTCTCGGAGCGTCATCTTACTTTTGAGTAAATCGAGGCGTCTGTGCATGTTCCTAGTTTGATTATCCGTGAGCTCTTATGCTCCGGTTCCAGGCGCCCAGTGATGTTTGGTGGTTGTATACTGTGGAGCTTGAGGCAGCTCACTAGTTGAAGCGCGAATTTACCTACTGGATGGTCCGTAGTTTGATCTCAACCTCACTGTCTAGGCTTGGGAAACCTGGCAGTATCTTTGCCCTTGTGCTTCCTTCATGTGGCATGATGACTGTGCATCGAAAGATGTTATAGCGGAACGATTATTTTCTATAATTTCGCGCGATGGACATTCTCTACTTGTTGATATTCCTCTGCCGACCATGTGTCGTTCAACTATTCTTTGCAGTTCGGTGGGTGCTGACATTCGTTTGTTTTTTTGTGCAGCAAAAACCTTCTGCATCTCCTGTGTCCTCGCAAACCAACGTCGTTCTACGTCCCACAGGTTCTCAGTTATCCGGTGTTTGCGGAGTCTGTGTGCGCCATTGTGACAACCGTTTGCTGGTATAGCTTTTTTGGTTTCAGCAAGAGCTGCTTATCTCGATAAAATCCTACATTCATACAATAAGGAAGACAGTCCCAAGGACTGATCCCATCCCACAAACAATTCCCGTCATCGGCTTGACTGTACGTCTCCAGCCCGGGTGAAAACTGTAGTCCTTACTAGCCGGAGCAGTCATGATAGGTTTCCGTAAAGTTCACCTTTCTTAGCCCCAGAACTACAGCGTGTCGGGACATACTGCCACACGAGAACTAAACATTTTGTCACGTCGACCCGCATTGATCTTGCTTGGACCGGACAATATATTTAAACCCCGTCCAGTTAAAAGCTTTCAGTGCCAAAGCTAAGTCCACTCCCTACGCCATAAATACCGCGAGTCGTTGCCTCATAATCACCAGCAAGAGTGAAGTGTGAGACATTGGAGTTCTACCTAAGTGGGTTGAGGTGCACGCCCGAAGTAGGGTCTTGTACGCTGGTTTCGGAGACTACAAACATCGACAGAGAGAGAAAGCAAGGTTTCAACAGGGTATGCATGTTGCCCAATTTGACAGAGGTTACGGACATTGAAGGCTGCTGCGTGGATCAGATCTTTTACGTTTAGCAAAGCGGTTTTATAGCGATAGTTTGGACACGGAACAATGGTTAGGTGGGGCAGACAAGTGGATTGACCACAGTGAAGTAGTTGAGGGGTGGTGCAGGTAGGGTCTTGTTCCGGTACTCTGACCGTGGAGAGCAGCGGGTAATAGGGTTCATCTTAGGAATCTTTCCCGGATCCAGTGACCCAATAATCCCATTCACTCGGCTGCGGTGAACCGACCTGTCTGAAAGCATAGCTACAAAAGCATAGATGTCTCACTTCTGATGCTTCTACGAACAGTGGATTCCTTTGGAACCGCATCGGACTCTAATTGTATTTAAACCGTATTGGGTAATTAGCTGACAGTCGAGGTTAACTGCGGACCATTTCCAACTTGTCTTTCTTCGAGGAAAGGCAGCCTCCTTGCTTCTATAAATGTGGATATGCTGGTCGCGTAGACCGAACAGCCCTCATTCGTATCGCAGAGGAAAGTATACCTTTTCCGCCCCGTATTACTGTCATAGTACTGGGGGGCTCGCTGTTGCTTGTCGGACTGCTCTCCTTGGCCTTCCTGGCATGGTGAAGCCTTGTGGGACGGATTTCCAGCCAATGTACCTCGCGGGATCATCTGCGCTTGCAAACCTAACTACCACTTCCAGTTGACACCTTTTTGTGGAGAATGGTATGCTGGAAGGAGGTTGTGGTTGCCTGATTTCATTGACCCACTCTCGAGTCACATCCATTACAGCCGTGGACGGCCATTTCAGGTGTGAGAACACGCATTCTGATTTGGTCAAGGAGCGTGTTTCGTTGCGTATCACACTGGTAAAGAAAGGTTTCTATCAGTCATGCTTCTGACCAGGCTCCCTCTGGTTTAAGAAGTCAGCTTTAGGGTAATTTTCTGGTGGACCGTACGATTCACTTACTTTACCCAGTAGGATTTCGTTGTTTTCGTGTTCAACGAACAATTCTCGTGGATCACTCTATGTATTTTTGAGATGTGGCCTTCTGTCCTTTGACGACCGTTCCTGATGGTTGTCCCTATCAGTGCGAAATGTTTATCAGTCTACCGATCGCCCTTGCTTCCCTCTAGGCTTGTCGAGACATTACTGGTCCTCGTGAAAGCATTCCTAATTTCTAACAGCATTTTTCCACAATCGTCACCTTCCGATTTCTCACAGATTGCCAGGCGCACTGGACGTACATTTGCTGTGAGTTAAGTACGCAATGTGGATATTGTTAGTGTAAGTCATGGTCACTCCATCCACAAGCGGGCACAGCTCAGTGGTTAGAGCGCGATTTTACCAAACGGAAGGTCCGTCGTCCGAACCCGACCTCTGCCTCTCGACTTCCCCTGTGTAGGCTTGGGCAGTAGGCTGGCAGTATCCCAGCCCTCGTGCTTCCTTCGGGTGGCATGGCAGCTAGGACCCGAAAGGGTGTTACAGCTGAACGATTACGATTCCTACAAGCACACGATTGTCAGCTGGCAGTCTGAGCGGAGCTTACACTGTCTAGTGAGGTATACAAGACACCGAATCTTCGGGTCTTCACTCTTCCTCAGCTGAATGTGATACACCGATCCTGTGTCCCTAGCTCATCACTAATTTGTGTGGAAATCACTCCGACACATCACGCCACCTCTTTTGTGTGTGTGTGTGTGTGCGTGCGTGCGGGAAAACATAGTATACCCTGTCGTTATCCCGTAATCGATGGGCCCGTTCGGTGGATTTCCCTAACTCTGGCTCTGTAGCTTCGGGGATTTTCGTACGTTTACCTGCTCACATTTAACCTGCCGTCAGAGTCATCTGTTTCCGCCCTTATGGTCGAGTTCGAGATGGCTCAAAGGTTGGGGTCTGAACCTACTCATCGGAAGGTCTACGGTTCGAATCCATCTCGACTGCGCCTGGCTAGTCTTGGGCAGCCTGGTGCTTCATTCGGGTAGAATAGCAGCTAGGCACCGAAAGGATGTTACCAAGGAATGATTTTTATTATCGAAACACACTCATTTACAAGTCAATTTGGTTGTTTGCGAGAGACTCACCTGGAACCCAGCTGAATCTCTCGTTTGTGATGTCCCCAGGCAACTGAATGCGCTGCACCAGGCCGCCTCATGTTTCAGTTGGTACGATATTCGAGATATCGCGATACATGTATATACGTAGTGCACTACTCATAAGGTTGCTGAAAATTCTTCGTTATCCTTATGGTCACTGTTTTGTCGTGCCCCTGTTGAATACTTCTTTTTATATTTTCCAGTGTCCTCCAATTGGCTGGAATCAAGCCGAACAACGACACAGTCTTGCAGGTGAGTTTGGATCCCAACAGCCGGATCAATCTATCTTGTTTGCTTCCCATCCAGGTTACTAAGACCCTCAATCACAGTTTCGCATGTGAATCACGCTGGTTGATTTCTTAACAAATGAAGATTCGGTAGGGTTCGTTAAAGGTGTCTGGCCTTGGTGGCGTAAAAAGATAAAAAGAGATAATCGTTCAGCTGTAACACCCTTTCGATGCCCAGCCGTCATGCCACCCAATGGAAGCGCGACGGCTGAGATACTGACAGGTTGCCCAATCGTAAACAGGGTAAGTCGAGAGACACTGGTGTTTTACAATCGAATAAGACTGCGAAGCTTACCTTGGTACGGGTGGAGAAAGAAGCCACAACGCTGGCGAGGTCGTGAATTGTTTGATAACAAAAAAAACATTCTATGTAAATCTCGTTAGTTCTAACACAAGCCTTAACATGTAGTTCCACTCCGTGCTACTGTGGCACTTTGCACGGAATAAGACACGTATTTCCGACCGGAAGTTGCGTGTTTCATCCGCGCCTTCAATATCCCATCCGGCGTCCTGTAGTTCTTTGGTACATGACAGGCAGCATTTTATCCTTGGGTTGCTTGATAGCTACGCGGGGAGGGACTGCCACAACTCAAACTTTTAACCAAGGTTTCGAAATGCAGTATCGTTTCACCTGGTCAAAACCGTTTGTTGGCCGTGTCAGCTCTGAAGAGCATATTTGAGACGCTCGCTTGTTGTGGCATGAGCTTCGCACCCATCGCAGAGCTCATTGGGTAAGGTGCGAACTTGCTGACCGGAAGGTCCATGGTTCGAACCTGACCTCTGCATCTCGACCGGTCCTGTCTAGGTTTGGGCAACCTGGCAGTACCCCAGCCCTGGTGCAAAACAACACTGAACGCAGTAAGGTTCCATTATCCGGTACAGAATGATGAGACTTGGTCCATTCTAGAGGATTTCGAATGGTTTGGTTGGTGCTCCTAATTTTTGCTATAATGATTCTTTTTTTCGACCATTCAGATTGAAGATGTGGATCGAAAACTGAAGGAATTGCTCACTGTCCAGACACAGTTGTATTGTTTGAAGCGTCATGTGAGTGATCTATCTCCTCATAACCTGCACCCTCTTCTTCAGCCCGATTTTCGCCCCTCGGTTTTCTCTGCTGCTGCACCAGGCCACACTTTATAGGCCTTGAACTGTAACCAATGCAAATTGTTAGTTTAAAATGTTTAATATGTCGGTTTCCCCAACGTCCACTGACCCATAGGAACTATGCATCCTGACTTCCAAACGTTTTTTTTGCCAAGCCTCTGTTTGCGTTGCAAGACTTAAAAACATAACCACCAATTATACTGGAAACTGACAAATCGAAGGCCGTTGATGTTGATGGGCGTTCTATCTCGTTTTAACACCAGTCAAGCGCGATGAAGGCAAATCAGCTCGATGTGTAGGAAGTTAACGGCCACCATAGGTCATCGTCGACAGCATAACATCAGTGTTCAACACCGATGCTTCACCGGCGAGCCATCATAATTTATTTGAAAGCCTTGTTGTGAAGAAAACAATAAAGGTGGATAGGGAAGGGACTTAGTGCTAGCCTACCACAATTATCCCGAGGTGCTTACACCTCCAGATACTCATTCAGGCAATCTGGATAGAAACTGACAACAAGATCGCCACTGACATCGGTTAGTAGCCACATCTTGAAGTGTTTCCAACCAGGCGCAGTGGGGATCAAGCGGTCCTTAACTTGGAAGATTAGTTGCGCCGTCATTACCCAAAATTTTCGTAATCTCTTTCATACCCCTCTGCCCTGTCGAATTTGACCACCTCTGTTTCCGCCACTCTGAGTTGTGCACGGAAAACGGCACCCTCTTCGATGATTCGGCATGAGCATTACGCGGCCTAACCACCGCAGTTTTTGTAGCTGGACACATTATTCGATGAGAATTTCCGTTGCATAACCGAACACTTGTTTTCTACTTGATTCTCTGCAAATTCGCTGACGCGAATCTACACAAACTATGGTTCTGAAATAACGATTGTCGAAAACCTGAAGACGTCTGAGTTCGGATAGTCGCTGAGACCACGTCTCGCAGCAGTAGAACAAAACAGCGCGTGATACACGCATTCCACGAGATCCAGGGATATACCGCTGTGACGCCTCAAATTAGCAAACGCGACCCGAGCCTTACAGATTGTTGCATTTATCTCATCCGTCACATTACAGCCTGAAGTAGTACAACTTCCAAAATACGTAAAGCGACCCACAACTTCAAGTACATCTGTTTTTGAGCTGCGTTCACGGATGTCAAACGAACCGCTCAGAAGTGATCCTCAACTTTTTATCCAGTCAAACAGGAGCCCTATGACTTGGAACGGTGCCCACCCCACACAACCTATTATAATAGTCTTTGGATCACCAGAGGTTCGCAGTCGGGAGCGAAAACCGAGCAATCTGATTGTTAGCTCAACCGATGGGCAGTATACATCAGTTTCAAACGAGTCCACACTGCATCAGGAAGAACAGTTTGTTGTCCTGCTTTCTTCAGGGTACGAGTGGTAAAAGCAGTCGGGCGTCGAGGCTTCAACATTGATTTTGAGATGCCAACCTGTTGGCTGTCGGCCTCGGCTGACGCGCAGATGTTTCGGCGAACACGTTAGCCCTGATGGGTGGGCCTATAAGGAGAGTTATTAATTGGATGAGGGGATAGAGGCGAAAAAGTATGTGAAACAGAAAGTTGGAAGAAGTCAGTATTTGGCTGTCTTCGCTCGCTCACCCCATCGTATGCAGCCAGTGGGGCAACTCGGCTGATAGTAACGAGGAACCGGCGTGGTATGAGATTGGTTTTGGGGATCAGTGGGATGCGTGGGCTAGGATACTGTCAGGGACCCAGATCTGGATAGGAGGACCCTCCAACGTGGTGTTTTTGACTCAAAAGCCTAACCACAAGGCAGCAAGGATTGGCGGTGCGTTGAATTTCTCTAAAGAAAAAGTTGCCTCGCATTTTCCAACCATCCCGAACCCGGACAGTCACCAAACTGGTTGGTCAAGCTTGTAACGACTGGACAATCAAGTATGAAAGACTGTGCGCGGACACCCATTTCCCTCAGTATATTGCTCACACTAGGTCATTTAGGCGCCCAAACCGTCCAATCGCGGCAATATGCTATGAGTGAGTGGATTTCCCAATAGGCAAATCATGCCACAAGCTGTACTCTTTTGTGCTACAAAAACCAGTATCTTTCTGCGTGCATTCCTGCTTAGTCTTGGCTTAGGCCCAGGCTCTCTCACCGCTTCGGTCTTTTATGTCCATTCGGTTGATGGGAGGACACTGCACTGAAAGAGACTCAAACAGTGTAGATGCGATATCTTTGAGATGAATATCTTTCTCCGGTGTTCCGGAGATCGGCACTAGTTCTGTGGCACCTCAGTCCTACTTTCCATGTTGGACATTATACTTTTTAAAAATGCGTCAGAAGGGTGAGATAAGCAGCACCTTGTGGACTCAAGCCAGGATCTCATGTTCTTCAGGGGGGCCTTCGTTCTTCAATTTCCAGCTCATCTGGCTATCTCTTTATCCACTGGTGTTGGCTTGAAACCAGCCAAGTCTAATAGACACAACCAATCGCCTGTGTCTTATCACCCCCTGCACCTGTTTTCGCTCTTTTCGGTTTAGTGGGAACCCAGTCTCCGCGAGAAAGCAGTACCTGATAGCAAATAACTTCAGGTTATTTCAGTGGGGCATGAGGGATCACTTTACATGTTTCTTAGAACATCTGCGTTCCATCATACTGAGGTGTTTTCAGGCATATGTTGACAGACACATGACTAGATGTCCAAATAACTCAGAGACGGTTATTACATTGTCTCCTATGGAGCCCCGTGTTCCCCTCCTCGACAAGTGTTAGTGGGCCGTGTGCAGTTCAACCGTCCTTTGGTCGTCGTCCTGGTTTTTCAGCACAATGGAAGTTTTTACGCTTTTTTTCTTTGTGGAACCACTTTGCTTACCTCAGAGATGATAACACGAAGACTTGTGGGTGTCAAGTCTTTCCTTGAAGTTTATGAATAATTTTTATCGTTCACCTCAACAGCTGAAGGGCAACTTTGTGTCACGCTTTTCTCCGTTATTTATGCTCATTTCTTCTGTTCGATTTGTCCAACAGCACAAGAACCCTCATCTTTTTGAAGTGCGTATCTGTTTCAAGCCTGACCTCACCTTGACCGATTGTATGGGACATACACAATGTCTTGCCTCCTCCACCGGTGACACCGATGTATGTGTCACTAACCCTCGAGATCAGATTGGCGGCTCGCTCGGTGCTGCACAAGGCTATTCCGCAATGCCATGTCCCCCCGGGCCAGTTGTCTTTCCCTCCCTGTAGACCATTGTGTGCTTGGCAGCAGCTTATTTGTCTCCTGCCATGGTTTCTCTCCTATTGTCGAAATGTGCTCCCCATTCTTATTCTATTTTTGGATGCACCTTCGTCGTCTGTATCTTTAATGCTCTAGAAGTACTTTTTTCCTCAACTTTCGTAAAATGTTCCCCTAGTATATCGACTTCTTTCCTTGCGTTGAAATCGTTTTTTTTTGGTGGCGATTGTGGAGTTGGGAATCGTGTTACGAGTTTTCTCGAGTTGACTTGTCCCTGCGGAAATAAGGTGGTAGTTTGCCTCTCCTGCGGTTCTCATTTATTTTAAGATGCTACTGTGGTCTCTGTCCCTCATGTGCTATGACATTCTTCTTGTGCTCTTAGTTGAATGCCAAACCCCAGCTGATTCACCGGAGATTATGAGCTCACTACTTTAATTTGCTTCCATAATTCCGGAACTGAAGGGCACCTTGATACAGTCTTCGACCAGTGTACATTATAGAAACTACAATCTTTATTCCGTACAAACATCATTGTTGTAACTGGTCTCCTGTAAGTAATTGTATCGCAGAATTGTGGCCAAGCATAAACGAAAAGTAAATAAGGTTTGTTTTCCTTCCAATGTTGTCCTTGAGACCGTTCGTCCTTCTTCTGCGACACCTCTCCTGGAGGGTGAACGCTCCCTTGAAGTTTATTAATTATGCCTACAATGTGGTGAGCTGCCGTTAAGTTTTCATCACCTGTCGCTTTTGAAATGAAACTGACGATGGTTTGACAATTTAGTCTGCACCAGTTTTTGTGCGGACTTACGTATTTATGCTTAAAGCCCTCAAGCCGAGTCGCAGTTCCACCTGAAACGTGACTTGTCAAGGGTAAATACGTGTGCAGTGCACTTCAGACCTCTATCCGACCTTGAAATGCGCAGTTCGCTTTGATATCCTTCAATCAGTGTCCGGTGCTGCGTTTTTTGCGTGTGACCTCACGTGGCTTTCCGACCGTAGTCAACACAGGTGCATGCATGTTCACTGGATTTATCTCCACCGACCTACGTGGGATCAAACTATGACCGGTTATCCGAATGAACCAGTCATAGGGAAACCTGTACATCTAATCCGTATTTCGTCTAAGTTGTGAATTTTGTGGAGTGTAACATTAACAAGATAGTTATCAGAAAGTACAAGGATGCCAAGTAGGACTTTGGGTGTTGCACATGTGTGCTATACGTTGGTTAGTTCCCACATCCCTGTGTTTCAAGAACAGCTGACTTATTTGCGTAAACGGAAGTAGTCAAATACCATCCTTCAGAACCGGCTGGTTTTAGCTCAGGGAGCTTGGAACTACAAGTAAGTAAGCAATCCTGATGGGCCCCAGTAAAGACGAACAGAATGCCCAGTGATTTGCCGATCACGGCTGGATAAAACTCAGTGAAGGAATACCAGGGAGCTGCTCTGCTCTGGAACGCAGTGCGCGGTAAATAATTTTGTCAGAAGTGGAAACTTGGAAGCGTGTTCAATACTTGTCAGTTCAGCCTGAATGATTGTTCCGGCGACACCAGTAAGTGAGTACCAAAATACAATATATATCGAGGACCAATGATTAGCGTTTAATTGCGGAGGAAATCGGATCGAAAGCGCAGAGGACACAGACGAAAAGCGAAATGATCAGCATTGACTATCAGTAAAACTACTCAAGTCGAATAATCCACGCACGACAGGAGACAACACTGCCATTAGTTTCCACAATATAAACAGCAGGCGAAGAAAGCATCCTCAAAGATACGGATGGAGTTTGGGACAGATCAATCCAGGCTGCGCTCGTTTGAGTTGGTCCAAATACTCTACTTGTGGGATAACGAGATCCATTTCCTCAAGCAATTCAGCTTGTTGTTCTGCGCTTCCCAGAGGTTTGCCCTTAGGTGAGACACGCAAATCTGCTTGGCACAGAATCATCGAATGCGGGACAACAAGACATCCGAGTTCGGTGAGACATAGACGGAGATTCCGTTACAAAATCAGTTCGCTTTCTAAGGTCCTGAAATATGAATCATCAATGTTCGCACTACCGTGCTCATTCTCAAAGACGCATTTCTTTCCGTGTCCTTCATGTTACCAAAAAGAGTATACGAAAATCTCAGCACAAGATTAATTTCTACTGGACACCTGAGAAAATTAGATGTCTGCTGAAAGATGTTGCTTAGGATGAGCTGAGTAAAACGTGCAGTAAACAACAATCACTCACATACTTTAGTGAATGAAGCATATTGTAGAATGTCTTTGAACTCACTCATTTTACGTCCCTTTCGTTTCCACTGCTCTTTCTTGAAATCCGCTGGCGAAATTTATGTTCACTTGTCGCTCCATGACGTTCTAGTCTGTTTATATTGGTGTCAACTTCGGATGCCAGGGGGGCCACGCTCACTGTCAGTGGCTCAGTCTCGCAGAAGGCGCGGAGGGGGGGGGAGTGGTGCGAAAGAGTGCTTTCTCAGAATTCATGCTCGTCTGGCACGATGCCGCGGTCAACACCCGGTTCGTTTCAACACACACACACGCACACATTTATGGAAGCAGCGACGCTGCCTTCCTCCAAGGAAGGACGCGTTAGACAAGGTCGGCCCTAAAATCCACACACTCTGACCACCAAATGGTTCACCGTCACCTTCGGTCACTTTTAAAACCAAAGAGTCTGGTGCTGTTCAGGAGACATCTGCTGTGCACAGTTGCATTGCATGTCAGACAATTATGACTTACTAGCTGCGCCGTCGGGTTAGGATAGGCTATTTGAGCCGAGCAGATCAGATTGTTGATTCACCGGCTCCGAGCAGGGTCTCCAAAGTAAACCTTACCACCCGCTGCCTCGCAGATCAGACTTGTTTCAGAAGCTAGGATAAGTGTTGCCGAACAAAGCGCTACATTCTCCCACTGTCTTGTGAATCAGACTCATGGGTCAAAGGCTGAAAGTGGGGTACTTCAGTCAAGCCCTTCCTCGATCTGGGCAACCGGGATATATCATTTGCCCGCACAGTTCCGTGTCCACCGATGTCCCTCTCCTACCCCTTCCCACCATGCAAACAAACGTTGCTGAGTCATTTGACCGTTAGTTATCTGACCGACGGGCCTTGTGCAGCCCGCTGCTTATTAACAATAAACAGAATAACGCCTTACTAAATCCACTAGATCCTCTATACACAGGAGCTTTAACGTCAATACTCGTTGTCGAATTGGCAAACAGAAAGTGCTGACCTAGACCCTGCAAATGAATGTATTTCACCAACTGTTGACCTGTTTGAATCAAATGGTTATACAACACCGGTGGAAAGCTACAGTTCAAGACTTCCGTTCTTTCTGGGGCGCACCACTTGATTCCGATCACGCCATGGTGCGTGCACGTCTGACAGTTCGTTTCCCCTCAGGGCCTAGCAAGTGAGCAACAAACATGCCAATCCACCGTCTTCGAAGAACTACCGTAGCTAAACAATTTCAATATGAGCAAGATCAACAACTCTCCATATTTGAACAACACTGTACTGGTAGCGAGCAGGTGGATGTAGCATGGCAACCTGTGGAAGGAGCTATGCTAGCGGCGTTCAGTTCTGTCTGTCCGACTTTTCCGATTCGATCAAATGGCCACTGGATGTCGTCGAGGTCGTTAGGAAATCCATACCACCAGACCAAAACGCTCGTCTGTACTAACACGTTGTTTGTGTTATCTGCTCTACCAGCGCATCAGTAGTGAAGGATGAGCTTGGTTATCTCCTATCTACTTGTGAGTTAATCACACTGCTGATGAGCGAAGCGCTCGTCACCGAACGATGAAGTGTTTAAACTACTGATCAAGTGGTCGCGGGTTCGAAACTCTCCCGAGTATCTCTGAGATGCACACTGCTGATGGTGCACAGTAAGCTGTACAGTGTTTCTCGGCTCATCAGCACTGGTTGGTTTCTCTTCCCTCCAAGATGATTGGCCTGTTAAAACAGTCGCATGCTTTAAATGTCGGCCTTCTCTAAGGAAATTCTAGGATGAGTGTTTAACTCCTTTGTGTTTAACTACTTTGCAGTTCAACCACGAAATTGGATTGATGGAAATTCGATAAACTTCAAAAGGGGTGAAGGTTGTGTTCGGCTTCCAACCTCATAAGTAAACGGAAAATATCGTGCCTCGTTTGCGCGATCCTTGTGGAGACAGTTTTCATTGAACTACTCAAGTAGACTAACCGCACTCAGAAACTTTTGAGACTTCCCAGAGGCGTTCTTTGTTGGTAGGTTCTGCTATGATATGTTTCCATTTGCAACCCTTCTTCTGTCATTTTTTATTTCTACGCTACAGGTCCAGTTGGTGGTGAAAATTGTGCCTCAAATCTCCGTCTATGTCTCACCGAACTCGGATGTCTTGTTGTCCCGCATTCGATGATTTTGTGCCAAGCAGACTTACGTGTCTCACCTGAGGGTAAACCTCTGGGAAGCGCAGAACAACAAGCTGAATTGATCGAGGAAATGGATCTGGTTATCCAACAAGTAGAATATTTGGACCAACTCAAACGAGCGCAGCCTGGATTGGTGTGTCCCAAACTCCATCCGTATCTTTGAGTATCCCTGTTTCGTCTCCTTATTATATTGTGGAAACTAATGGCAGTGTTGTCTTCTGTCGTGCGTGCATCATTCTACGATTATTCGACTTGAGTAGTTTTACTGATAGTCAATGCTGATCATTTCGCTTTTCGTCTGTGTCCTCTGCGCTTTCGATCCGATTTCCTCCGCAATTAAACGCTAATCATTGGTCCTCGATATATATTGTATTTTGGTACTCACTTACTGGTGTCGCCGGAACAATCATTCAGGCTGAACTGACAAGTTTTGAACGCGCTTGCAAGGTTCGACTTCTGACGAACTTGGTTACCGCGCAATGCGTTCCAGAGCAGAGCAGCTCCTCGGTATTTCTTCACTAAGTTTTATACAGCCATGATCGGTAAATCACTGGGCATTCTGTTCGTCTTTACTGAGGCCTATCAGGATTGACTACTTACATATAATTCCAAGCTCCTTGAGCTAAAACCAGCCGGTTCTGAAGGACGGTGTTTGACTACTTCCGTTTACGCAAATAAGTCAGCTGTTTTTGAAACACAGGGATCTGGTAACTAACCCACGTATAGCACACATGTGCAGCATCCATAGTCCTACTTTCTGATAACTATCTTGTTAATGTTACACTCCACAAAATCCACAACTTAGACGAAATACGGATTAGATGTACAGGTTTCCCTATGACTGGTTCATTCGGATAACCGGTCATAGTTTGATCCCACGTAGGTCGGTGGAGATAAATCCAGTGAACATGCATGCACCTGTGTTGACTATGGACGGAAAGCCACGTGAGATCACACGCAACGAACGCAGCACCGGACACATCCGAAAAAACGGGCTTTTTCAGATGGAGGCCGCATGGAGGCCAAACACATTCAATCATCAGACATGCCAATAACGCTAAGCATGTCCTTTTACAGTATCGTCGCCTCGATGCTCGTGGAAATTAGTCTATTGAAATACTCATATTAGTATGAGATTTGGTAGTTTTCGAATTGAGGTTGTGTCCCGTGAGTGGTCAGTCTATGCTAGAAATCTGAAACATGGGGCGGCCTGGTGCAGCACATTCAGTTGCCTGGAAGCATTCCAAACGAGAGATTCCGCTGGGATCCAGGTGAGTCTCTCAGAAAATCAAATTGATTTGCAAATGAGTGCATTTATCGAAATCAGTCGAATTTGGGTTCAAGTAGAACATGAGGTTGACGGAAACTCCGGGACTGCGCCTCCCTGATGAGCCCGAACTGGAAGGGCGAAACCGGTCTTGGGCTGTCGAAAAATCTTTAGCGACTTTATGAGTAGTGCATTACGTATAAGATTATATGTCCTCTCTTTGGGAGTCAGCTTGTACCAACTTACCTGGCGTACATCGGTTTGTCCTTAAATGTTGAAACAGTGCGACAGTGCGACTGCATATCTGCATGGGGCACGTGCAATCGGGTCGAATAAGATTAGTGGACAGCGAGTTTGGTAGAGTGTGGGTGAATACACGTCATGAGGGGATCAAATAGTCTGCAGATTCTCCAAATATTGGTCAAAAGTTGTGCACTGCGGGACCGACAATGACTGTCCGATTTCTATGAAGAGCTGACGCTTCCACTGAATGCTCAATTTTAACCACATGGCCATCCACATGTAATTCTTAGGAGCAGTCATTTTTCACTACTGCTGTTTCTTTTGAACTCGGTTCATCCGGTACTCTGGTGGTGGTTTGGAAACTATGGACTATTCCAGTTCCTCGTAGCAATGTAATCGCTCACGAAGATCATTTTCTAGGGAACATGACTTGTTGGACATACAGTTGAACTTGGGAGGAAAGACTAGTCATTAGGGCTTGAACACGTGATTACTCAGTCACTGTAGCACTTGGCAATTCCAGTTATCTGACAACAATTGTTTTCGCGAAGTATATATGTCGTTCAGCTGTAGCACCCTTTCGTTGCCTAACTGCCATGCCACCGGAAGGAAGTACGAGGGCTGGGATACTGCCAGGTTGCCCAAGCCTAGACAGGGGAAGTCGAGAGGCAGAGGTCAGGTTCGAACCACAGACCTTTGAATCAGTAAATTCGCTCGCTAACCACAAGTCATCTCGTCCATTTCGTGAAGTACACTTATTTGCATACCATTTTAGTTTGAACGCGATTTCCAGCTGAATCTCAGTTGAATCTTTCTTTTATTGCATTCAACTGAATGTGCTGTGCACAGGCAGCATCTTGTTTCAGTTAACACGATATTCCAGGTATCACAGGGTACTTTCTTGACGGAGCATTACTCTTACGGTTACTGAAGACTGTTCTATAAGTTTCCAGCAGCTCACGTGTAGTGTGCTATCAAGAGTCCGTTTTCTTATTCGGCCGGAAAACAGGTTGATGTTTAATCAGACAGGTGAAAATAGGTCACTCAGAGCTTGATATAAGACCACCGGCACACAACTGTTGAACAGCCTAAGAATGGGGAAACGCATCATAACACAGTCGAACATTGACAGACTCGCTCATTTGCATACCGATTTGTTTTTCTTGTAAGACTCACCTAATGCCCGCCTCAATCTCTTGTTTATAATGTGTGTGTAAGCCGAGTTTCGTGCAATTTGGGTTCAAGTAGCACCAAGAATGGCGAAATCGATCGTGGACTGTCCAAAATTTTTCAGCAACCTTATGAGTTATTCGGCCGGAAAACAGGTTGATGTTTAATCAGACAGGTGAAAATAGGTCACTCAGAGCTTGATATAAGACCACCGGCACACAACTGTTGAACAGCCTAAGAATGGGGAAACGCATCATAACACACAGTCGAACATTGACAGACTCGCTCATTTGCATACCGATTTGTTTTTCTTGTAAGACTCACCTAATGCCCGCCTCAATCTCTTGTTTATAATGTGTGTGTAAGCCGAGTTTCGTGCAATTTGGGTTCAAGTAGCACCAAGAATGGCGAAATCGATCGTGGACTGTCCAAAATTTTTCAGCAACCTTATGAGTAGTATGTTATGTTTGCACAATCGGACAGCGTTTTAGACAGGAACGACTATGATAATTGCTCTGTTTATAAAGGATTGGTGTCTTTTAATGGTCCTGGCCGTTTTCCGGGGCCCCATTTAGACTGGCAAAAACGCCAGAGTTTGCGCACTTTGATATGAAATGTCTGGAAGGTTTTACACAAGGAATGTTGAAATAAATGCACTTCGCACGAATGACTTAATCATTCTTGAGGTTTTTGGGAGGGGCAAGAACCCCATGGTAAGTGCATACACACAACATTGTCCGTCTAATTGAGGTAGGATGTGTAACCGGGTCATCGTAAACAGTAGCGAAAAACAAGTAACATGAGCGCTAGACGGTTTGGAAAACCTGTTCCCCTTGTCCGAAGACCGCTCCCAAATGAGGATTGCTTTTGCGGTCTCCCGAGGTGGCCTTTATTGAAAACGTGAGAGTGCGCTGACCAACAATCCGGTGGGTGGATAAGTTCTTCGTATGTCCGCTCGATTGCACTGATTATTTCCAGCTTAGGGTGCAGGCGTTCCGGAGATCACTGGTTGCCCAGTTTGTTACTTAATGTCGTTCATGGGTACTCTCCACTAATTACTACCGCTGTTTGACACTAGTTTGAACAACTCAGGCAAATACTAGTTAAAGTAATTCCATCAAAAATCACTAGAGTTGGCTGATTTTCATAAGCTGACAGCGGAGATCTCCAAAGCTTTCAATTCTCGGCCAAATGGTGAGATCCTCATCTATGGTGACTGTCAGTTTCCACTCATGTCTTCCTACAGCAGTGACTTAGGTAAACCGGTTCCCGCATCCCCAAACTGAAATATGAACGTGGATTCCATTCGGATACGGATTCAAGCATCCTAGATATCCTCTAACCCTCCTAGCGCGATCGTTTTCGATCGATTCCTTCAAATTCCTACATCAAGCCAAGCTAAGCGAGCAGTAACCAATCAGCTTGAAGTTTGTGAAACCATGACACGGTACCGAACTGAGGTGCTATAATCACCAGGGAAAGCTCCAAATCGGAAACAGTGCAGTGCACGGAAAATGAGAGGCACCATGGAGGTGACTTTCAATTACTATTTGTTGATGTACAACTCAGCACACTAGCGCCAAACTCGGTGAATCAGGATGTTCCAAATGACATTTAATTTGTCCTACTTGCACTCTTGTTCACATCATCATCGACGACAACACCAGATGAGAACACCGGTTTTTCTTTGCCATAGAACAACATCAGTTTCTTCGAATAAGGCCCCCTAAGGAGAAGGAAGAAATGGGGCGGGGATGGGGACTTAGGGCTAGCCTACCACAAACATCTGAGTTGCCTACACTTCCAACAGCCAGTCAGGGAACCTGGATGGAAACTGACGGTGTAAGTCATTTGCATCGGTTAGCCGCTATATTGTTCAGTGTCTCCAGCTAAGCACGGTGACCTCATCCCGAAAGGCGAACAACGCCCAAACTTCTCCTAACATTCTTCATTTTACCACCACCAGCTGGTTCCAGTATTACCTCTTTAAAGATGTTTTCTCCGGTTATCGTTGCATACAACAAAGTCGGCATGCTTCTTCGTAATTGTGGCCTGAATCTTTGCAGACGTTCAAACTGAAATCCCTATCAGGACGGAAACTCGCTAGATCCCTTTTGTCTTGTATTTCTAGCGAACTTTGTCTCCTCTTCAAACAGACATTAACTGAGTGGTCCGTTTCGTTTGTCAGGCTAGCGTTTTCCATACAAAGGGTGCGTTTCCAGTCAATTGACCTAGCTCACTGTTTAACTGATCAGTCCGTCTATGTCGTGTCTCTTCACTTTTTGTCTCAATCTCTCTCTGTCAGTGAGTTTCACGTCTAGAATCTACTTAGTTTTTGAAAACAGGAAGCAAGAACCTTCTGTTGTGGGAACAAACTCAAGATATCAGTGTGAGGGTGTTCGCAACTGCATATATCTACGTGATTGTTCCCATTTCTAGGTTGATCGAACAGCGTACCTCATTCCTGGAACAAATGGCCAAACGCTGTTAAGTGGTTTCATATGCAATTTAAAAAACTGGCTGTTCTGCTAGGTGATTCTCCTATCGTTTCGCGTGATGAGCGTTTTACAACAGGATGAGAGAAACGGACGTTACTTTCGGTGTTCTCCTTAGAATGAACAACGTTGTTGCCAACCATATACCAGAATAGTGGAATGTCGTAAAAGCGAGTCAAACTTTTTCGGCTCCTGTGGCGTTTCGTTGCCCCGGGAAGTTCTTACTTAGGTTATCGCATTTGCCGTCTCATGTCACAATCGTTTTCAACTAAAGCATATCAAAGCCAATAAGGGTTCCTAGCATAATCGATTGATCCGAGTTTGATTCTTTCCCTGGTTGTTAGGCAGAATTCCACACGGATTCCGCTTTCCCGGTCGCATTTAGGCGCTGTTACGGCCGACAAGCCAATGCTGCACACGATTGGCCAAAAGTTCGGGACGCTTGCCTGTCCGCCATCAAGCTGACATCTGATTGGTCAAAAGTCTGGACCCAACAGCCAATCATGACCCAGCATTGTTCGAATGCCGGTTGCAAATGTCGCATCCAGAAGGCGTCAGAATCTCCTGAAAGTTGTCGCCGTTTACACTACATAGATGAAGCGTTGTACAGTTGTTCTTGACTTCGTTTTAGGCGTTAATATACCTTGTGCACTTTTGGTGGTTGTTTTGACGTGAACACTAGCCTGTGAGGCTCAGACCCAGGTCTAAGCTCCAATTTTTACGTTAATTTCCTAATTCACCATGGTTAACCTTCTCAACATGATGTTTAGGAAATCGTCCGTGTTCATGATCTCACAGATAGCCGTAAGCTGGAACTCTTCAGACATTCTGCAACGGGCCTGTCTGTTTTGGGCTGACTACTGAACACCTTCAAGTAGTATGCATGCGATGCGGACTTAGCCCTCAAGGCGACTTGATGGGATTCTTTTCTAATATCCACCCCTAGAATTCGGTGCATAGGTTGGTTTCTTTCCATACAAAACTGGTGAGGGCACGAAGATCGATCGCCTGTTCATTTTGAGCTGGCTACTGACCACAAATTCAAGTAGTGTGCACGTAAGTGTGTGCACCTGTGGCCGAAAGTTCCAAAGCTTTACGTCCTAGCAAAGAAAGACGGATCGTTCAAAACACAATATTCGCATACTTTTAAGCCACTGTTTTGTGTGCTCACCGCACATAAGGAGATGATGGAACAAAGATTCGACTGCCAAGGGGAAGAATGTCCTCACGATTTGGCCGACATGAAGAAATTCTGTACAGATGTACAGTGCTTATTGCAGATTCGTAACAATGCGTAGGTTGACGCAATGTTCTATACAGTGCTACTTGAAAGTAAGAAAATTCCACCTGACAAGTAGCCCAGAAGTTGGAAATAATTCCTTACAGATGTGGCTCTGACGGTGCCCAATGTACTACGCGGCGAAAACAGTCGCTTCTTTATGGGATACTTTCACCAAGACGCACTGAAGAGAACAGTTTTGCGATACAGTTTCTTATGTTCGAACAGAAAATACTTTGCATCTGACGCAACAGTTGCCGTACTGGTGGTTGATAGCTTCATCTGTGACCCCAGTCGTAGTTCATCCGTTGGATAAACCAGGACGGAACGAGTTCTGTTCATCCGCAACAAGTCAGTGCATAAAAATCTGTTTGTGTTTTAAGGAAACCCATAGTTTGCTCAACGTGCAAGCTTGCAGGAGGGTTTTTATCCTACTGGTTTTTCCATAATCGCCGAGGTTTTGTGTCCATGCCCAGCAGTAGACAACAGTCTACGAATGCGTACGCTGTTGACCAGTGTCACGTGTGTCGCATAGTTCAAAACGAGAAGACTCCAAAGGATCCAGAACAAGCTGATGAGCCTTGCTTTGTTTTTGTGCCTTCTGCTCTTGTGCTTTTCAACCAAAATAATGGCAGACAGGAGTTTTTGAGCACTCCTAAGGTTAGGATCGAATGGTCCGGATGACGGCTGCTGGTCACGTGGACAGACCATTGTAGTCTCATTGCACGTGCGAACGCTTTCTGAGTGCACTGACTCGAATGGTGTTAACGAATTCCAGTGGTCTCGGCTGTAGAAGACATAGATAGTGAACGAGTCCTGGTAGATAGATGCGAACTGAGTCAAGTACGTTGGAATTGAATACCTGACTCGTATCAGCCAACTGAGCGCCAACTGTTGTGCTAGCAACATGCTTCCTCGATCCGGTTGATACCCAGAAGGAGCTACGTTATTCTTGCTGCTGTGGAACTACCGTGTCTTTCCTCCAGTATATTTTGCTGAATTACAGCGGGCGAGGGAACAGGCTATCATGCTTCAAGCTTGAACCTGCAGTTTACCTCTGAGATGTGGAGTCATCGGGTGACTAGTTGTGAACCACACTGAGTGAAACGACTGTCAATGCTTTCTGAAGTATGCGATATCGACACCGATTCAGCCAGTCTGTTCCTAAGATTGCTTATTGGAAGCTCACTTTCCAACAGTGAGATGGTTCGTAAAAGGAGAAATTCTCTCCGGATACAGACAAGAAAATTGAATGACGGTTTGTCCAAACCAAGGACAGATTTAAGCACTTGTACGGCTGGATAATTATTCTAGAAAAACCAGGTTCCATGCGTTTAGCAATTTGGTTTATTTGTACCACATTGCATAACCAAATAGTGACTAGGTCACAAATCCTCCCCTTTTGTAGAATTCTGGTTTCATTTTGAGTTCTAGTTGCTTAGCTGAACCGAATTCTTGTAAAGCGTGAGTGGTGTATACGGTTTTCTGTGGAGATCACACTAAACACCGTTTTGGTTACGCTATGCTTCCCAAGCCATGGAGCTGAAGCGAAGTAGAGAGCCTGGGTCGATGCTTGGCCAAAGAGCACGAAGCTAGCGGATTGGGCCGAATAATCTCTCGGTTGTTGGTCTGTTCGTCGAGCTTGGCATCGCCAATCGAGATGTCGTCATCAGACCGATTTTGGGTGGGTAAACTGTGACTACACCGAAGGGTCTCCTGTCTGCACTTTTCGTGGGCTATGCGAGATCTTTGCATTGATGGCTTCCATCTGAGCCCACTAGATGCAAAAAGTACACAACGGCTTCCCAGGTTTGTTTAACCGAATCGGAAAATCAACATGCGACTAAGTTGACCAGACAAGACCTACTCCAAATCCGGAGTGGATGTAGGTGAAAACACGTTGACGCCATGGATTTCATCCTTCAAGTTATGGTCAACTTGTCCTGAATTCCGAAAACACGTTCCTTCGTATGACACTACAACCAAGGTTGATGGTTACTGCTGGATAGCCCCTTACCGGTCTCTTCAACCGTAGCAGATCATTGGTTGGGTCATTGCGCAGCATACTGTTGAGCGTCACATCCAAATGAGACCCAGTTAAGTGTCTCGTTGATATCATCTTCAGTTTTAAGGTGGTATTTACCTGCACACACACACGTCCAACTTGTCAGTAAAGCACAAAGTGGCGGAAATGCCAGTGCCTGATAAACCACAAAATTGGCGTAACCACTGTTGGCTGACCAGGAACTTCCATCGGGGTCATATGAGGGTAATTATTTGGATTGTTTGAATACCTTTTCAGCCGAAGCATAAAGAGATTTTTGCGCGGCACATTAATTTGGAGCAGGCCGGAATTCACCCAAGTCTTTCATTGCCACATGTTTAAGTTACGAATGAGTTTATCTGTACACACAAAAAAAACTTTCGTTTGCCTTACAGTGCTAACTGCGCAAGTGGAACTTCGCAATCTATTATGAACTAAGCAGAAATGATATGCCACACGTTTGTGCCAAGAGATCCGTGACGTGGTGCACTGGTCACATCTACCCTATACAAAAACTCTGTAGGACTGCGTCCCTTGAATGGGATGGGATCGTTGATTCGGCACAGTGCACAAAACGCTTCTCCGAAGTCGTGGTTGTTGAAGTCTAAACTCAAATCAAATCAAATCGCATCCATAAAACGCCCTGTACAAGATAGGGGTGTTGACCCAGGGATCAGCTGGACACGTATCGACAGTATATCAGAGTAATCTTTCCGCTGGACCCAGAGAGGCAGACCTGGCCGACATTCATTATAAGTACACGCTAGCTTGCATGGGACTATCATGAAACTTACCGAAAATAAATTTTCCAATCATTTTAGCTTGCCTCAGCGTAATTTTCATATAGCTGGCAAACCGAAAGAGAATTTGTTCCACAAATCACCCAAAAGTGGTACTAACCTGTACGGGGAAAACAGTATTGCCAAGAGGGTATTAGTTCAATTCTATAAGCTGAAAAAAGTACAGGTCCCTGGCAAACTATTCAGCTAGCGGAACGTGTATGTAGTAGTTCCCCAAATGGGACCATCTATGATGTGGTCTCTACTGGAGAGGTCCGTGCTCCTGGTGTCGATCAAACCCGTGGGTTCATATGACAACTGGAACATGAGGCGGCCTGGTGCAGCACATTCAGTTGCCTGGAAACACCACAAACGACGGATTCAGCTGAGTTCCAGGTGAGTCTCTCACAAAACCAAATTTGTTTGCAAATGAGTGTATTTCGCTAGTTTCGTGCAATTAGGTTTCAAGTAGAACACAAGGTTGACGGAAACTCGGGGACTGCACTTACCTGATGAGCCCGAACTGGAAGGACGAAGCCGGTCGTGGGCTGTCGAAGAACTTTCAGCAACCTTATGAGATGTGCTGGACGAATAGGCATGGATTTTCTCTGTATCACGTAATATACGGTATGACATTGGGTGCAACAAACATGGAGTGCTTCTAAGGATCTTATTGATATATTCTTCCACGTAATCTCCCCGGTTGGTGCAAGCCCTCGGAGAATTCACTAGTCTCAAAGACTCTGTCGGCTAAGCGGTACCACAATGGAGTAACCTGTTATGATAGAGCGTGATTGGGCACCATTAACCTGGCAATGCTCCGTGGCCTTTTTTGGACTAAATCAAAACACCTTCGTTCCACATTTTATGAAGGGGAACAACCTTTTATTTTGCACGAATTGATCGTTCAAAGAACTGGGCTGTTTAGAGGTGACTTCACAATACCTGTGTTTATTTCAGCTGAAAAAACTAGACAAACCGCCGTTCACCCCATGTTCTGTGGTAAATCATGTGATTGGTTGAATCACACATCGTCTTTGGGATCACCCACCTGTGTAGAAGCATCATTTGCCAAGCTCATTAGGCATTATCAGAAATCTGCACCAGGGGAAGCTTGAATTTTTAACATCCTCATCACCACTGTCAGCTGTAAGAACCGCGTGCTTGTCGTACAGTGGCTTTAGCTGCCACAGTTTCGTTCACCGATGATGTAGGGAGGTGAGTAGGTAGGTAGCTGTGCTTTGGAGGCGGGGGCTGGTAAACTGGTGCGTAAATACAACACTATGTGCGTATTCTCTTATTTCTAGAAACAAGTGTTTGTGTCGGACAGCAACAGGGCCGCAGCTGCCAAAACTTTGTGCGAAAATCCTCTTGGATAAGCCAGCATTTTTCCCATCAACCTAATGATAGAGTTCATGGAACCGGGATGAAGCGGTCTCTATAGGGCTGTGGACTCTCATCCTAGGAAGGACAGACTGAGAGTGGCACAAGTGACTTTTGCAGTTTATATCCGCAAAAAATCGCACCATACACAGAGTACACTTTTTCGAGCAACGAAAACGTTTCCGACATTCGTCAACTGCCTGTCGCAGTTGTAAATAGGAGGACACCGGAACTACGCACGAGGCGTTGAGGGTTGGATTGTTAGCTTGACACAGTCATGTCTGTCAAAGATTGCATCGTTAACTTGGTGCATAGGACATGCTGGGTATCAACAACACCAGTCGGGGAGTTTCCAATAACCTAATGAGTAGTGTGTTATGTCCACACAATGTTGTGCGATATCTCGAATATCGTACCTGAAACACGAGGCGACCTAGTACAACGAATTCAGTTGAAGAGAAACATCATACAAGAAAAGTACAACTTGGTTCCAGCTAGGTCTCCCGTGTAAACTGAATTGGCATGCAAGTGAGGGTGTTTATCGAAACGTTTGTATGCACGATACGTGTTTGAATCGACATATGTCAAGTACCTCGATTGTCGCTAGTAGCCGTTGTCTGCATTCTTTGGATCCGTAGAACAGTACTGGATACATGCTTTTCAAAACGTTTCTACTTGATGACGAGTGTCCACGAAGTGGTCCAGTATGGCGGTGCTGGTGCTCGAGATGGCTCAGTGGTTAAGGAGCGAACTTACTGACCAGAAGGTCCGTGGTTCGAACCCAGCCCAGGGATTTCGACTGCTCCTGTCTAGGTTTTGGCATCCGGGGAGTATCTCAGTCCTCAAAATTTCCTTCAGGTGGCACGGTAGCTAGGCTCCGGAAGTGTGTCACGGCCGAACGAGTATTGCTGTACTTTATTAGGTAACGACGCCAAGAAGTGCTTTCAGAGAGAGTTTGGTAAATGCATTCCCGTCCGACCTAGATAATCCAGTACGGAGGAGCAGGAGAATGGATTAATAACCATTGTGTCGTTTCAGTTCTTCGCACATGTTCACTGCGGCGACTCCGTCCGACGGTAGGTACGGAGCGCAAGGTCTTTGTTACAGCGTTTCCTGCGAGTCCCAAGGTGTAGGTCACCAACCGTTTTGCCCCTTCCAATAGATCTTGTTCTTGTCACCTGACTTTCCGATGCTTCTGGAAATGACTACCGTGGAGTATTGTTTGATGAGCTTGTTGGAACCGAACATGATAAGCTGAGTTGTGCACTTGTAAGCTTATGCTGCAGTCGCTGGACCTAACATACTACTCATAAGACTGCTGAGCTAAAAACGTGACAATAGTTGAATTGTGTATCATGTCTACAGAGTGTATTGCGATATCTCTAGTAGTGCACAAACTAAAACATGGGGGAGATCGGGTACAGTTAAAGAAGACAAGTATAAACGAGAGATTCGGTTGACTTCAATTAAATCTCCCTCTAAAATCAAATTCGTAGGCAAGTGTGAATAGTTGGCGGGAATTCACATATCGTGCCATCTTTCTCGTTGACAACGCCGTAGTCATTTTCAGTTGGATCCAAAAGCCCCAATAGAGTTCCTTGAGGTAAACGATCTTCTTAGAGCAAGGTCAGAACAGTGCAGAGCTGCTCCTCCTTAAGTTATGACTCAGAGATCAGAACCTGTCGGCACCTACAAATTCAAGATGACGAACTCTACCGCTGCCGAATGCAGGAATCTTTCGCAGGCATTGGTGGTCGAAAGCTGGAACGTCTCCGGTCTGACAATCGAAGCTTCTTCGATTGTTGTACGTGACCTTTCACAGCCAGCTATGCGGTCCTTGATGATTCGATCAAAAGTTTCACCCATCGGAGCAGGTATAGCCCATCTGGTTTGTTCACAAATTCAACGGCGCTCTTAAAGAGACTGAAAATCGACTTAGGAGACGTCTTTCGTGGACCAATGCTAAGCCTAAAGTGACGAGCTGATGTATTGATTTTCATCTGGAATGCTCTGTGCTTTAGACATACAATCGCTAGCGACGATTAAGGCAGCAGCCTACATTAATGTTCAGGGTGGTTCCCGTGAGGCTAATAGGACGCCACTGTTCTATTAAGTCTTCTACATGCTCCCAGAATTTCGTCAATGCCAAAGTTGTATGACTATCGGGAGAGCGGGCATCCTCGTCTGATGCCGCTTGAGATGTGGGATTATAGAGACATACCACCCGGGCATACGGGTGAAAGGAAACACGTCCCTCATTGTAGAGTTTCCGACCGACGAACACGAACTAAACGGTTACAGGGAATTAGACACGAAAGTAACTACCTCACCTGTGGAGTTTTTGAATAGTGACCATTCCTAGGTGTCCGACTGAATTTTCTTGGACGTTCTCAAAACAGCAAACAATAACGAACGAACGCCACAAAGCGGTTCTATTATCTCCGTACCAACTTTCTTCCATCAGACGCGTGTACGGAGCTTGTCATCAGATCAGACACTGCAGGGTGTCTCACAACAGACGCAAAATTTGACGTAGCCAATCAGAGGAAGGATAACGAAATTTTTCATTATTAGTAGCCACACAAAAGAGGTTTTGTGTGCAAGTATTAAGATTTGTCTACGATGGATGGCAGTACGCTCATTGAAATTGTGAAACCCTATTATTCCCTTGGTGAAAGCGTCACCGCTGCACTTCGTGGTTACAGAACCAAACATGGTCTCATCAAAGATCCTTTCACCGTGTCGACCATAATACGCCTGATTGCGAAATTTGAGTCCACTGGATCTGTATTGGATTTTCCTGGCAAAGGGAGAAAGTCTCTGAGTGATGAAAGAGCGCCCATTGTACAGAATGCCGTCGAGAAACTTCAGTCCCAGAGCACCATGGCATCTCGTCAATAACTCAGGTGTCTCAGTTGACCGGTATTGCTCGCGCCAGCGTGCATCGTATTATGAGACGCCCCTCCACTACTCAAACCAAATGAGAACTTACCTCCGAGAGCAGTTTTTGATGAGAGTCATTGCCCATGGATTTCCAAACTTTTGGCCCGCAAGGTCACCCGATCTCACACCTCTGGATTATTGGTTTTGGGGAGTGATCAAGGCTGGCGTATATCACGAAAATAAACCGAAGAATTTGGTGGAGTTAAGAGCAAGAATTGGAGAGGAGTGTGCACGAGTTACGCCTGAAGAATTTAAACATGCTGTATCTCACATCTCGTACCGCCTCCAACTTGTTATAGAAGAAAAAGGCGTGTTTTTTCAACAGCGTTTGTAATACCAGTTTATTTGCATAAACCTCCATAATGTATGTATGTTTACATGAAAAATAATAAATGTTTAAATTGGTGTTAAAGTTTAAACATGGATATTATTTTTTGCGTCTATTATGAGACACCCCGTACTCACACGGTACACCAGTAGTACACAACGGCATAGCGTTAAAGTTGACTGCACTGTGCGGTTAGTGCTTGCAACAAGAGATTGAAACCGCCAAAGCATTCCAGGATGCCTGGAGTTGCTTGCTAGAACCGCTAATCTATGAAGTAACTCGTCTTCACAGCTAACGTTTTGACAATGATATTGCTTGAAATTCGGCTTGACAGGTGCACGATATTTGCCGAAAATATAGATTAGCCAATTAGATATAACATACGCATTCCTAATGTATTGGGATACTAATGGATGTTCTCCCACTTCATAACATATGCATTCCTAATGGATTGGGATACTAATGGATGTTCTCCCACTTTAAATGAGTGTAATCTATGCCGAAGGCCACTAACACCTCTTTGCTGCTTCATCCTTATTCGGAATCATCAACAATGTGTATCTCACGAAAGTCCATGGAGTTTCGAACCCGCAACTTGGTTCGGCTGGTTAGCTCTTACTTAAGTAGCGTAAGTCTCCACTCACCTTTAAATCAAAGGATCCACATCACGTGATCGCACGTGTTGACTGACTTCTCAAGTGCCGATATGAATATTTGGAATGTTTAGAACACTTATTTTGTAGTTAAGCTTCAACAAAGATTTCAATGAAAGTCTCTTGCGACCTGGTCAGTCTTCCCCTTCAAAAGATGAGCCTTTCAGCGCAAAAGTACAACCCATGTACTTTCTAGTCAGGCGTTTAATTGCAGATTATAGTAAACCTCTCCATACCAATAAACTGCACTCTGTCCTTTCAGGTGATTTCTCTCCCGAGTACCTATCGGGTGCGTTTTCAGTTGAAGCCATTCTTGAGCTTAGAATCTGTACTATCCTAGCATCTGTTCAAGCGTTCGATTTTCTGACAAAAAACATCGATGGACATTAAGCTCACCAACTCTATGAAAATCGTACTGAGTATACGTACAAGGGTATATCCGACTTGCTGAATATAAAGTTGAACTATGACTTTTGTGCGAAGAAACCGCGTTGAAAGCACGGCAATGTCTTCAACCATTTTCTGGAGGATTCCATATCCATCGGCAGATACTGATTTCGAAACATTTTTGTGTCCCTGGGTAATGAGAAAGACAGAGCCTGACGCAACACACAACTTCCACTGCGTGAATGTAACGTTTATGAGGCATCCATTGTGTCTCCGCTTTGGATTAAACTAACATCGACCCTCTGAATAGCCTAGCGCCTTCGTGGGTGTTCTGTGCATTAGACGAAGCACGGCTCAGGTTTCCTCAGTCCTTGACAATACACATTTTCATGGCTCGTAGCAGCAGATTACGACGAAGAAGCCGTGAAAACATCACAGACGGGAGATTCAGCTGGGTTCCAGGTGAGTCTCTCGCAAAAAAAAAACAAATTGATATGCAAATGAGTGTATTTCTCGAAAACAGTCCAATTTGGGTTCAAGTAGAACATAAGGTTGACGGAAACCCGATGGTAGTTGGAAACCTGTTCAGATAGTTCCTTCACCGTATTTACTCAAAATGTGCAATCACGTTCATTAAGTGAAACCCGATAGGGCTGCTGATGACAAGTAACTGTTCCAAACCGAAAGTTTTCCGGCCCTACTGTAATGAATTTGTTATCGACAAAGTGTTAATGGAAAGGGTTTTCTCGGCCGATCGGAATAGGACACGCAGATACATTGATTGCTTTTCACATTCAAACAGCAGTCCCACATCAGTCCAGTTCAGCCGACCAGCTTTAAGCTACGTATCATGGGCATGTTGGTTCCGGCTGCTACAGTTCCGGTCACCGGAAAATCTGATTGTTGGAGATGAACCCAAGTATTGGAGATGGTAAGATTATCAGTCAGTTCGTATTATATATTACTCTGAGGGAACTGGAATCTGGACAGCTACGCACTGAACAAGATCGTTTTGTGTTATATCTAACTGTCATCTCCCGCTTCAGAGCCTTGATGTCGGAAAAAAGGGCGAATATGGCGTAGAAGGCCATGATTGATCTGGTTAAATAACCTAAACTAATACCACTCTATGCAAGCACATTTGGATCACTACCGTGTGCATACCGCTGCTGAACGAGTAGTTTTCTGTTACGGTGTTGGGGCTACAGCGGTTGTGTCGGTTGCCTACGTTTTGAAACTGGGCAGTAGTTCACGTCTGTGCACGAGTTCTTCTCCCCCCCCCCTAACACGATTAGCCCAATAGCACGAAATCAAAATAATTGCCTTGCACTTCAGACTGTTGTCGGACCGCAGTCTATTCGGGTACTGTGTTAATTTTGACAACTGTATAAAAATGGACAGTGTTCTACGGAACCCTTCTGAATGTGTGATCTAGTTTAATCTTCGCCTAAGGATAAACTCGGATAAATCGAAATTCGTGGGAAACCCGTTTCACCCATGGCAGTTTCCCCTATCGTGGACTGTAATCCACATATTTTAGACACTGATTCAAAGAATATATTCACCATCAAATCTCTTGAAGAACAGATTTGTGAGGGAGCGTCCAGACACACGAAAAGTACATGCACAAAGAACTACGCATCCCCAAGGTCACCATCGGCACCACACGTTCCAGATCCCAGGTGCGTTGGCGGAGCTGACCAAACACGGCTTTGCAGCATAAGACCAGTGGACCGGGTGTGAAATGGTTCACGACAAGAACATCGCTATTGGCTGGAGAGAACGAACAAGTGAATGACCATAATTGGCTATTTAGCCAAACTGTATATTTACGTAGAAGCACTGTATGTTTGTTCTGACAACACAGCCGCATCCCGGGCGCTCTGTCTTCTCCTTATCGCGTAGTCTTGCGGGCGTAACCGATAGACGGTTACCCACAATACGACAAGATTGTTCTACGGAAACTCTTAGATAAACTAATTCCCAAGACATTTGTGATGGCCAGTCCAACGCCCACTGTGGGAACTATCGATTACCTTCTTATGGGTGCAGATTGCCGGGATAAAGAAATTCAAACATACTACACAATAATAATAGTAATAATAATAATAATTGGGCCACAACGTAGACAGTATCTGACACATAACTACGGTCCAACCGACTGTTTGCCGAACCCATTTAAAAATAAATTTCAGCCACTATTTGCGAACTGTAACTTGTGTCATATCCGCACATGACAAGCGACGTCAGCTCCAGTCTGTTCTGTGACAATCGATCTACCTCCACTGTGCAGACATCAGCTGTGCATCACATGTGGTCACGTGTAGCGGCCAACGATGTGGTTCACTGAATCTAAATGATTGCGTAGTTGACCCTCAGTCTATGTTACTGTCTTCCTCCCGCCTAGTTTTGGCTCTCTTCAGTCTCATTGTCATCAGTCGGGATCACGACGAATCTCTTTGCAAACTGAAGAAAACATGCTAAAACATTTTGTGACAAGATCGCAGGCAGTCCTACCCCCAGTAATTGCGGATATTTTAAATTCGGTTATTAGACGTTTGATGAAACGTCGTTCGGCTGAGCACAGCAGCGAAAGTGCGATTGGCCCTGAAGTGCATGAAGTTGGGGAGGCGGGATCAATCGGGGATAGCACGGTGAGTAGCCTGTTATTGATCTGCCTATTCGAAATGTTTTGGGTATGGGTTATGTGAGTAGCATGAAGCCAAGTGGGCTACAGATTTTGGTCGATACAGCTCATACTATGAAATAGAAGTACTCAAAGACGTAGCACACTACTCATATGGTTACTGAAACCTCTTCGACAACCCACAACCGGTTTTGCCGTTCTTGCAGTCGACGATTTTCCGGCAAACTTATGCCTAATTGAATTCGGGGACAGAGCCTACCTGGTAAGCCACAAGAAGGGCGAGAGCAGTCGTCTGCTGTCGAAGAGTTTCCACCAACCTTATTAGTAGCACGTTAAGTTTAGAAAATCTATTGCGATATCTCGAATTTTCTGCCAACTGAAACGTGAAGTGGTCCTGAGCAGCACATTCACTCGAAGAAGACAGCAACAGGCAACTTATTCAATTGGTTTCAGTTGAGACTCACAATGAAACAAACTTAGTGCATTTGGCGGAAAGTGAACCAGATGTGGGAGTATGTCGTGACACAACATTTCGGGTCGTGAAGTAGGTGTCATAAAACCGCTTCAAGTTGATCAGCTTAGGTAACCTCGCGATCGCCATCCACCTCACTCTGTAAGCAAAGAAAGTGTGCCCAATCCCACTCCAAGTAAGCCGGTCAGGTGTTCACGTCCTGTCTGGAAATAACACATCAGGCCACGTGACCTCTGTCATGAACAGTACACCTATTCTTTCTCCTTTCTTCTATTAGTGCATTTTGGTTAAGTGTAGGCGGAAGACGAACCATCAAGGATAACTACCAGATAATGTCAGTTACAGTAAACTGGAAATTTTCGCTTTTTCTCATCAGATCTTCAAAGCTGAATGCACATGGTATAGGGTCTTCTAGAATTAGTCTTTTGTGATTGGACCGTTTCTGACGTGCTTTGTAGTCTGGTTTCCTTCCACGTGGTTGGTTGGTTCAGTAACCTGCTTTTAGAGCCGAGTTATTTCATAAATATAGGGCCCTGGTTTGTACATGTACATCATGGTAAACTATGAGCGCATTAATATCGCAACGGTTCACGGGGTAACAGACATTGAGTACATCCACTACAATTAACTACAAGATCATTGTGGAAGACGTTTTCACCACATACATCTACGGTCAGTATGCATGCCGTTAGATGTCTCTCGCCAACTTACAACCACGTATAGGGCACCGCTCTTAGAAAAAGTTTCAAAAATGACCAAAATCTTTGTCGTTTCGCTGCATTGCTTAGTTGGCGAAATCTTGTGAAACGCTGGTATCCCATGAATGGAGCAGGAAAGAACCGAAGGCAAGTTTTTTCTATTTTCCAGAGCCGCAAGTTTTGCAACAGGCCGTAAAACTCCCCTAACGTTCAGAAACTTTGACCAATTTTAATGAACCCGCCTCTTGTGATCCCATTTGTTTCATATGATTCAGTGAGACATCTCTTTGAGGATACTGGACCGCTTAGAACAAGGGGGCCTCGTTGGGCGACCCTATGTGTATTAAACGCCCTATTGGAATCTCACCGCAGTTTGATCTTCATCGCTTGAACCGGCTTATTTCGACTTGCTTTGCAAGGGCCTCACGGGCTACAACATCAAATCAAAGCAAGTAGCAATCTTCATTTCGGTGGGAAAAAGATCCATTTTCTCAGAAAGGTTCCACTAGAAATGGACCATTTCTCGTGACAGCTATGCACAAGTTGATATATTTAATCTCTGGCCTTTTGCCGAAGCTTCCGGGGCTTGCAGTCAGCTGTACCCAGCTGTTCAGTTCTAAAACAGTCGTCCGGTTTTTTTTGTTTTTCCGTTTCTCTCGCATTCAATTCAGAGAACCGGTCATCGAAACCGCTTCACTACCATTGATTCACAGGTTTGCACTACGCCGACGTTAAGTGTCATGAGTCCCCAATTTACCACGAGATAGCTCAAGTGGTTAGAGCGCGAACTTATTGACCGAAAGGTCCGTGGTTCGAACCCGACCTCTGCCTCTTGACTTTCCCTGTCTAGGCTTGGGCAACCTGGCAGTATCCTAGTCATCGTGCTGCCCTCCGGTGGCATGGCAGCTAGGCACCGAATGGGTGTTACAGCTGAACAGTTTTTACCGCCCTTTCCTTGCTTGTACGTTCAATTCACTCACCAAACATTCCTTGAATTTCCGGTTCATCGAACCGTGACTTCATTATTCAGTTTATCTGAAAAAGAGTTTCTGGATAACTCGTTGTAGATCCGTTTGTCCAACCTGGCAGATTGCTTGCAGACGTTTTGTCAACAACCATGAGGACATCATTAGTGTGCACATTTGGTTGACGCACCCAACCGCGGACAACGACTATTGAGGAATCATGTTCAAGCAAACTGTCAAGCTGGGCGAACAATCGACAGCCATCTGTTCTTCAACCCATCGCACCCGTCGACAGTAGTAGCTAGGACGTCCATCGGCTGAACCTTCACAGAACCGTGCGCCAAAACTGTGAATGCAGCTCCTAGGCGGCCCAATAGGTTGTCGAGAAAAAGCGTCTCAATTTGTCCGCCCTGTTCGGCTAATCGATCAGAACGACGCATTTGTCCACATTAGTCAGAGTGTAGACTGGATTTAAAAGACTATGGATCCTTGCATATTTTAGCATAAAAATCTCTTGTCCAGACCCTTATTTTGCCCTGGGCCAGCGCCTTACCAAGCCCTTTTTGTAATATCCATAGACTGATGAAAAACCAAACTGGTACTTGTTTTGAAAAAGCTCGGGACACAGTCATCGTCTTTCGTTTTTCGTTGCTACTGCATAGTTTGTGGATATCTGAGCATAACTTTCGAAGAACCGCATCCTAATTAGGCTATAATTTGACCAAAGTGTGGGTAGAGTGACAACGTGCGAACTGCGCCAATCCGATGAGCCCCAAGATGGGCGAAACGTGCTCCGGGCTATCGAAGAGTTTTCAGCTAGCTCGTGAGTATTCAGTTCCATCAAGATGTAGGGAAACCCACTATTGTCTGACGAGGTTGGCATTTTGGTCGCCAACATTCTGCCACTAGTTGAAACGACGTCAGTGAACCGTCTTGGGCGTTGAGGAGTGCCCGGTTGTGGTAATATTCATGTTGCCTTACAAAGGCTGTTTACTTAGGGAATGGGCAACAAGGCGAGCGCCACTGAGATAACTATAAAATGGCAACCACGGACGAGTATCTTAAGGCCAAGGACCCAGATACAGCAACGTTCCAGATTAAAACATTTTCCCTGTCATTCAGAAAGCCCCTCAAATCAGCTGTCTAGTAAAGCTGGTCAGAGTCACATGACAGTATAGGTGAGTTCAGACTTCTCTTCTTAGAATCAAGAAACAGAGCTCCACTGTTTTGATGGCTCTCATGGGTACATTTCTTGTCTACATCATATCGTTTTGGTTCCTGGACATCATAACTAGAATGTATGCAATAAGCCGCTTCGGAGCTATTGATCGGGGCCTAGGTTAGATTTGTTTCATACAACACGAGCCTTTATGTGGAAGTACGTATTGCCTGGCGTGACAGGGTTATGACAGGATAAAATTTGTGCACATGACAAAAAAGTTGTTCAGTTTTGCTTAAGAACGCCAGTTTTTGACTCCCCAAGCACGCGCGCTCCAAATGATGTCTGGTCCATCTGTTCAGATTCTCTTACTCACACGTAAGAGCAGTTGTTTGCCCAATTTAGTCGACTGAGAGGATAGGAGCTTGCAGCCGCAATTGCTAAGAAGATGTTAGCATGTCCAGCAATGCGTAAACGAAAAAATTCGCAAGCCCGCAAGGTGCATACGACTTTGGAGCACGTTTAAAACCAAACTGAAGAGTCTTGGCACGACCCTACAGCTTAGGCGAATGTGTAAGTGCATTTTTGTCGACGTGGGTTTGAACGATCGTCGAACCATTCGATGGATGTGCCTCAATGAACCGTGCTTTTTGGGCCAAAAAAGAATTGGGAACTGAAAAGAGACAGAGAAAGAGAGAAGCAAATGCAAATTGGCTAACGCGACAAGATCTGTGTATTAATGCAGAATCAGTGAGGATTGTGGAGACAAGAAACTGCCTCTAATCCTTTAAATGTGCAACTCGAAATCGCCTATATACACGTCCATAAGCAGTTGACACGCGCGACTCACACTAATGATCAGCTGCTCGTGGTCTAAAGGTTAGGTGTTCAAACTACTAGCAGGGAGGTTGCAATTTTGGGGTTCCCTAAAGAAGTTTCGCGAGATCTGCACTGCCCATGTTCCCCAATAAGGATGAAACCGATATGCAGTGTCTCGGCGTAGGCCGCTTCACTGATAGGACAAAATCTTCATTGAAGAATAGAGTCGTGTGATGCATTTTATTGCTTTGATGTTTTTTTTGCTCATCAGATCAACATCCAGGGGACAATTACTAGAAAATAGCCCTAGCCGCCAAGGTTCTTGTCTGAAATTAAGCGATCTAAACTTCGGTGACTGTGGCAGGTATTGAAGATCAGCCCATGTCATCATTTGGAAAACGATTCCTCCCCATTTGACCATGCTTTACATAGTGCCGGATAAGTGACTTGTTACAAAATGACCTTGAACTGAAGCGAGCTAAATTTAGCGGCAGTGGAATAAAGAACACAGCAACTGGTAGTCTACGAGTCAGCTGTGCTTGCCCCAATGAACGACAAACACACTCATCCGCGTACCAGTTTTGTCTTTAAAGGATTGACTCACCTGCGGCTCAGTTGAATCTCTCGCTTACGATGTTCTTCTTGAACTGAATGTGCTGCGCTAGCGCGTCTCATTTTTCAGTTAGTACGACATTTGGGAATCGCTGTACGTTGTATGGACGCATCACACTACTCATGAGGTTGATGGAAACCTTTTTGGATGGCTTTGTTTTCAGCAATGATCTTACAGCCGGTCATCTGAAGACATCCAGATATTAGTCCAGATGCCGAAAAAGCGTTCCAGAAGCAGTTATGTTCGTACCACAGGTTCACCATCTCTTGGCGAATGGAGTAATCCGATTTGACACTGTTCATGATAGTTGTAAAAACGTCTGCCACAGAAAGAAGACGAATTGAGGAGTATCAGAGATTATCCGCGCTCTGACGACTCAGATGAAGACAACAGATTGAGTTAAAATCAATTCGGAATAAATGTCTTCCGCATGTTTTCCACCGGAAATATTGTGGCTCGTTACAAAATTTACACTCTACGCGCTAAAATCATAGGCCAACCGTGATTGCTGTGATAGCTCGTGGCCAACTGAAGGTTGAAGACACGCAGGGGTACAAAGCCTTCAAAACTTCTGCAAAGTCCGTAGATCATCGTAGCTTACTGAGTCACCTACATGCCCTAACGGGAATGTGACACTCAGAGGAAGAATATTTTCACAAGATGAATGCAACTTCCCTCTGAGGATTCTTCACTCGAAAAACCATTCAGCACATGCGACTACGTGATGTGTATCCCGTGATTGACGGATGGGTGGCGCTGTATTCTGCCCAAGTGCGAGTTAATCACAATGCCGAACAGTTCAGTGTTCAAGCAGGGGGGTCGCGAGTTTAGTAAGATGACCCTGCTGATGATTTCCAATAAGGATAAAGCGCTTGTACGTTGGTTCTCAACTATTAATCGTGGACTGGCTTCACCTGAGGGATGGAATCTCAGTTAAAAATGCAGCAGTTGAACAGATATCTCAAAAGATAATTTTAATTGGTACTTCCCTCTACAGTCCATGATGGCCCGTGTTGTGAAAGGTAGCACTAATCTGACAGCGCAAGCATCGTGAACCCTAATGCAGGTCTCACAAACTTGTTGCACAGTGTATCTGACAGTGCATGTATTGTTTGTTGAATTCGAGTCAACCCTCTTTGTTTGCCCGTCGATCTGCTAAACCTCGGGCTTAAGAAGCTGGCGGTCAATCATCTACCGTAACCCTAACTCAGCCACCCGTTTTAAGACTTCCAAACAATCAGATTCGTCATTTCGGTTACATGACGATTATCGAAAAGTCTTTTTTTGCTGTGCTACTGGCCTATACAAAGCCAGCTTCTCCAACTGAGATTTCGTCCTGCAAGTGAAGACATTCTATGCTGAAAAGCACCATACAGCTGTTTGATCCGTCTGGGAATCATCAGCAACGCGCTTTTCTCGCACTTGCGATCCCTCGACTTCTAGTCTGAACCCTTAACTACTTAGAAAGTTTCTGCCGGATTTTCAACTTCAGGACCGTCTTTTTCCGCCTTATTTTTTTTACCGTAGATTCTTTTGTTACCAGTCAATTTGTTGCCACTTTCTGCTTCCTTGTTGACTTCGTACACATTCTGGGTTGTGTGGAATCCACTTGCCTTCCCCATGTGATCCAGTCGGAGTATAACCAATACAAGCCTGCAGTCCCAATACACTTTTCTTTCATCGTTTGCACCTCGTGTAGGATATTTTGAACCAGCCGGTAGGATCGAGTCGACATGATCACGTGACCAGTTCAGTAAATTCCAATTCGAAGGAAAGTCGTGTTTTGCGCAGCACGTCTTTCACACAGACCAGTCCCAGAGAGAATTCCCCGGTGACACTCAACAGAGATTCAGATCAAGCGATCCAACCTAAATCACAACGAGACATTGGTCTAATTGAGCCCACTGTTTCGATTATACCACCGAACAACACCGCCTGGCCGGCGGCGTCAAATAATCGGCCGAAAAATTTGGACTGGTGTCGCTGGCCTGTATGCATGGCTTTCCACCTGAATCAGGTGTGTCCATTCGGAGAATATTCTTGTCCGGACGTGCATGCGTCATCCGAATTTTCAGACGTGATCAATGACAAGGGACTTGTTCGTATTTGTTTTGATGCTCTGGGGGTTGGTGGGGTAAGTGTTCCTTGTTTCTAAGCTGAAGTTGAACAATTTAACACCTAGGTTTCCCGTTTTTCTGTTTTTCCCAGCATTTCCTAACTTTCGATTTACGGTTAGCACGGAGCGATTCACTTACTTGAAGAATCAGTTTTTTAGTTTAACGCGCATAAAAAACGGTCAAAACGCTTTCGCAGAATTTTTACAGAACAGGGGAAGGTCATTTTGAGTACTCCTTTCGTGCCTTCATTCATTGATGTGACATGCAGCTAAGCTCTCAGCGTGAACTGCTCTTGTATGTGGTCGATTTCCGAAAAAAATCAGCCAAAACAACTCTTTGGCCTTTATCAAGATTCATCACGTTGGTGCAGAGAGGTCAGACAGGTAACCCGATGATAACATTTGCATGCTGTTGCCCCTCGGCGACGTGCCCGCTGGTCAGTTTGTTCAGCTGGTGAACATAAATTTAAATGTGATTCTCGGTTCAATCGATCATTGATTTTTTGGGCAATCACGTGACCACTTGTGTATGATTGGTTAATCATTGATCCTCGCGGAGGACCTAATGATCGCCACACTGTGGGCTTGGAATCGATTGAATTTGGGTTCCCCGACCGAGTTCGTGCGACCTTCACCAAACACTCGCATTTGCATACTCTTGTCTTTTTAATATGTCAAACATCGTACCGGCTGAAATTTGAGGCGGCGTTGGCGCAACACATTCAGTTGAAGAATGTCGTATAGTTGGGGTTTCACCTCGGTGCGGTGGAGCTTTCTACAAAGACCGAATTAGTGTGCACACTAATTTTGCGAGGTCTGTCTGATTTCGTTTCAGTTAGGACGTAAGTATGAAGGAAGTTTGGCGACTGCGCCTAGCTGATGAATTCGAAATGAGGGGACGAACCCGATCATGGGCTATCGAAGAGTTTTTCCAGAGGCCTTGTGAGTAGCTTGTTACCTCATTCTAATGCGAACTTATTCGGACATTTTGGAGCACTTCTAACATGAAACGAATACACATTTACTCAGTCGCTAGGTGGAAACTGTGATTAACTAGTCACTGTTATGTTCGCATTCAGAAATGCTCGTCTACAACACTGCATTAAAAGATGAACGTCTCTTGACCATACAGGTATGATATATTCCTCTTTATGGTGACATATACATACATAAATCAGGGTTGCTGAACCATTCACCCAACACTGTGTCACGTGATTCTCAACATAGTTGAGATATTTGCCCAATGTAATCGTTGTTTTTTCTGTTCATTGGAATCATAGACTAGGTCAGCTGAAACTCTAGGTGGTTTGCTACGATATCTTTTTCTCAATGTCGTCCAACTTCAAGTAGCGACCGCTTGGAACGGCAGAAAAAGAGCAACCACTATTGCAATTAGTTTCAGTGGAAATTTCAACTACTCCATGCTGAAATGTCGAGGAGCTCTGTAAACTTGTTTCCTTCATACTGGAAACCATCAGCAGTGCGCATCTCATAAATCTCAGAGAGTTTAGAACCCGCGACCTTCCGGCCAGTGGGTGAACACTTAGCCATCTAGCCTCGAATGGCTGATCAGCAGTGTGAATAGCTCTCGCTGAGACAAAACATGGAGCCACTCAGCGTTTACTCACGGAAACCAGGTAACGCTCGCGGGTTCGAAACTCCCAACTGCGGTTTCGTGAAATGCACGTTTCCTAAGATCCGCAGTAAGGATGAAACAGGTTTTCAGTGCTTCTCGGTTTTTCAGCATAGAGTGGCCTGGCTGACAAAGAAATATCTATTAAAAATGAACAAGCATCCGCATACCATTATCGATCAATAAATATGTCGAAGGAACACTAATTTCACAAGATGAGCTATACTTCGTTCTGAAAAGTCCTCACTCGAGGTGCCATTCAAAACTTGTGACCATGTGATGTGGATCTCTTGATCGGAGGGTGAGTGGCGCTATATCCTGTCTAAGTGCGTGCTAATCACACTAGTGATCGGATGCTTGTGATCTAAAGGTTGGGTGTTCAAGCTACTAGCAGGAAGGTTGCGATTTTGGGGTTTCCTAAAGGAGTTTCGCGAGATCCGCACTGCCCATGTTCCCCAATAAGGATGAAACCGATATGCAGTGTCTCGGCGTAGGCTGCTTCACTGATAGGACAAAATCTTCATTGAAGAATAGAGTCGGGTGATGCATTTTATTGCTTTGATGTTTTTTTGTTCATCAGATCAACATCCAGGGGACTATTACTAGAAAATAGCCCTAGCCGCCAAGGTTCTTGTCTGAAATTAACTTCGAACGAAGTTTCATTAACACAAACAAAAACCAAATTATACGAAATTTTATTGTGTAGAATTCTATCCTAATTATACAATCTGTATCTACTCAGAGAATGTGTCTTCGTAAACCTGGAACCTGTCGATTCTTCCATGCACCCGCTCATATTCGATATCAACTGTTGGAGATTCGTCATGGAAATCGTCTGGCCTATCGGCGTCGAGTGCCCGGCGGACATGAGATTGGCTTCGTCAACCCTGGAAATCAACTGCATACAAGCCGAGTAAAACGGGAGACTTGGCAACAAGAATACGACGAACAGGAACTGGCAGCGTCGAATGACAACGACCTAGAACAATCGAATAATCATGAGATAACCTTGGGCATCGCTATTCTCGCCAGTGTGGTCGCACACCTGTTGGAGTCTCGTCTGCAGCAGATCCCGGGAGCTGCGAACAAACTGTTGGCTGCTTTGTGTGGCGAGGCGCTCCAAGATCTAAGCGTTGATGCTGTTTGTTCCAAAATGTGCGCGCCGTCTGTCAACGCAACGGTGGAAGAGGTCACACAAGATCGGCTCAATTGGCCACTGAATGAGTGTTAGAGACGACATTTGAGAGTGGTTCATTGTAACAGTACAGTACCCTGTGGGAACGTACAATGATGACTGTTTTGAATTAGTCCTGGGAAGACAGACAAAGTGAGATTGGGTGCATTTACTTTTTGTTGTTGTTCAAGATTCTTGCAAGAGCTTTCGGCTATTCATTTTTCAAGGAACAGTTTTTGACTAATTTTTGCTCTGTCAGATTGTTGGTCTCATTATCCTGTGAAATTTATGTTGCTACATTCTAATGTTCCTTGTTCTGAAGAAAAAAACTGTCCAACTGTGATATCATCCACATGGTTCTATGGTATTCTTCAGTGACGGAAGGTTTTTCTCATTCAGAGCTCAGCACATCCCAGACGGGATGGAGAACATCTTGTCAGGTTTCGAAATTTTTAAAAGAACACTGGATATTACTTCCGAGTTTGCTACAACCAGTAGTTCGTTCGATTACAGTCTAGAGGACGTCACTACTGATAATGAACTCATACTCTTAGGAAATGTTTTTTTGGCAGAAATGTTCGTCACGCCAAGTGATTAGGTGACCAGGTGGGTCAAATCGAAGGCAGACAGAGAACTAGGTTCTGAGGTCTCTTTCAACCAGCCGAATTACTCAATTCTGAGTATTTATCAAAGCATCTTGTTGGTCACTGTGGATGACTAACGCCGACGACAGAGAGGCTGGGGGTGGATGAAGTACCATGGGGTACCATGAATCGGGTTCGGTGGCTTTCATCTTCTGCTCCAGAGCATTTCAACTGAAGATTCCTCTCGAATGCCGTTCACACATTCCGTCAATGTCCCCTTGGTACTTGCCAGGACCACTGCGTAAAACAGGAGAGACCTAGTCTAGTTGAGTCGGCTTGGTCTTCCAGAACGCTTCACTATCGAACAGCAAATCACCCCAAAACCGATTCAGCTCGACAAAGTTGACACACATCGGATCAGCCCGCTGAAAAAGGGCTTCTCAGGCGCGTCACTACTGACACTTTTTGGGGCACACAGCAACTCATAAACGGAATAGGTGGGGGTTAGACTAATCCGCTCTGTTGCGACACAGGCACAGTAGCCTGGTAATGTCTGAGTTAAACCTCATCAGAACTGCTCATAATGGTCCGGGGGATGTGCACATGACCGTTCTGAAGTGAGTAGATCAACCAATAATATATGATTTGTGCTTCTGGGAATCGTGGGTAAGCTAAACAAGAGGACGTGACATCTCATAGACATCTCAGTGAATACATCACAACTGCATTTTCTAGAGGTTCAAAAACGTTTAAAAAGCACCGCTCAGTCATCGCTTCAGAAAGGTTTGGTAATCTTTCGAGCAACCTTTTGCCTGTGACACAAGAACTTGGTCTGACAAAGTTTTTGTGGTAAAAGTGAAACGTTCCCTGCACCGAGCCGCCTCATTTTCAGCTGGTACGTTATTCGAGATATCGCGACACATATATAGACGTATATATATGCATGTATAGACATCGTAAACGAGAGATTCAGCTGGGTTCCAGGTGAGTCTCTCACAAAACCAAATCTGCTTCAAATGAGTGTATTTCGCCAATTTTGTGCAATTTAGTTTCAAGTAAAACATGAGGTTGACGGAAACTCGGAGAGTGCACCTACTTGATTAGCCCCAAAGAGGGCGAAACTGGTCGTGAACTGTCGAAGAGTTTTCAGCAACGTTATAAGTAGTGTATTACGAAACGTTTCCATCCACCTAATTTTTACCAAACCTGACAGTTCGGAGTGTGTTCAGGTGCTGGAAGACGTTGGTTAGAAAATCAAGTTTCCTTCATAAAGGTTTTTCTCCTAAGGACTGTTGAGGCTTCCGGATCAAACACATTTTCTTGAGGACGCTTTAGTTTGTGGGTCCGTGTCATCTTCCTATAGAGTTAATTGGGTGAACTGGATCAGAAAAATCTGCTTCAGCATATCCGTACTACCATACCTGTCGAATCGCCATAACGGGGTTTAAAGGCTACCTTAAAACGAGACAAATTCCGAGATCAACGTCAAATGAACGCGTACGCATTTCAAACCTTAATTATATGAAAACACTGTGTAGACGGAATACACTACTCACAAGGTCGCTGAAAACTCTTCACCAGCCCATAACCAGTTTCGCCATCTTGGGGGTCATCATGTAGGCATAGTCCCCGAGTTCTTGCCACGCTTGAATTCTGCTTGGACAACGCCTACGTGGTAAGTCAAGAGAAGTGCCTGAGCAGTCATCGAAGAGTTTCCAACAACCTCACGGGTAGCACGCTACGTTCAAAAAATGTATTGCGATACCTCGAATATCGTGCCAACTGAAACATAAGACGGCGTGGTGCAGTACATTTAGTTGAGGAACATCATAAACGAGAGGTTCATCTGGGTTCCAGGTGAGCCTTCCGTCGAAACCCAACTGGTGTATAGATGAGTTTATTAGTCGTATATGATGACACGTTGTGTGATGACAGCCCAGATTGCGAACACCATCTTAGCAGTATCAGACAGACGTGTACGCTTGACCAGCATTGCCATTTTGGTCTTAATAGACCTGTGGCCTCAAATCTTATTTAAATTGGTCCTTTGAGTGGTCAAAAAGCGTCAGCTGGAAAATATCATAACCTCAATAAATTTGTTCGTCGAGGGTACAAGTACGAATGAGTTGTCGAATAATTGAGTGAATTTAAAAGGGTGCAAACTTATCCTCACTCACCGTTTTGGGAGAATTGTTTACTATTGTGTGGGATGTAGTTGGCGGACTTTTTGTATGCGGGTACTCACCTCTAATAGAGATTCCCTCCATGAGGACCGGGTGTTTCGCCAATCTTGATTGGGGATTTGAGAAGAGCGAGCTTGCAGGAACTTCCAGCACGCTGGTCTTTTGATTGCTCGTATTTTGAGGGATGGTGCATTCGACTGTATGCTTTTGGGATGGGCCACTGCGTTTGATTCTTTTCTGAGATAGCGAATTTCCATAACTGGACTTCTTCAAGCGAGTAAATATTGCCTGTCAGGAAACCTCGACTGCCATAAGCAAAACTGTTAACAGAAATGATCCGAAGTTTCTGAGAGCCTTTGAACTGAGCTGTCTGAGTGAACGGCTAATACGAACCAAACTACTGGGGTCAGATATGGGAAGATGCTTTTTTGAGAGTCATCGTCGCTTAGATCGAATCTGAGTTTTTACAAAAGTATCTCCCTAAAATCACTTTGTGCATCCACGAGAAATTTCAGGAATTGCCCTTTTGGTTCACTTTACCAATGCTTGCAGTATCGTGTTTATACGTAGTCCACCGCTCGATCTTGCCAATGGTTCACCAAAAATACTCCTCAAAGGCCGATTATCGTCAAATTCCTTCCCAACTGATTGAACTAGGAATCCACGACACACCGTTGAGGACTTGCACACCGGATCCTGCTTCCTGAATTATTGTTTAACCAGTAGCTTCAGGTCCCGCCAAAGACGCCATCCAGCAGGCGGAACGCCTTTACCGCGATTCCTTCTCAACTGACTGGTAAGACAAAACCAAACAGGTCTCCGCCTTCTGTATCATCCCGGAAAGATAAAAACTGATCGTGTATTCGCTTGTTCTTGCTGTTGTTGTTTTTCGGATGTCTTTTTCAAGCTTCGCTTGATAAAATTCTCTGGATATCCATGGTTCAAGATTGCTCTGAATTCTTCAAGCTTCGCTTGATAAAATTCTTTGGATATCCATGGTTCAAGATTGCTCTGAATAGATGGTCTTTCTCTTCAGCTTTGTGGTGTTTCAGTGCGTCTCCGCTGTCTTCAACAGGGCTTGAACGCGACTCTTCTTGAACCTCATTGGATGATTGCTCTTGCAATTCAGTATTTGTTCTGTGTGTACGCAGGTTTCTACAGTCCCATTCACCTTTTGGTTTACTGAAACGTCCACGAATTGTAGTCGCGTGCTCCTCTCCAGTTCGAATGCAAAACTTGGCATCTTCAAACGTAGTGTTAAGCAGTTCATGCGCATGATGACAAGGATGTCGTCTGCACGGCGAGTCCGTAGCTTTGAGATGATTTTTGGTAGTACCACCCTTGTCAAATTGTCCCCAGTGGCGTCTTAGACTTTGGCGACTAGTTGTCTATCAGAAGACAAATGACTTCCTTGAAAAATTCCACTCCTGTTGAGTTTTTTTCAACACCGGATATCAACGAGAACTTCCCTGGCCTGTCAACTTGTTAAACTTTATTTTATGTTTTTTATACCACCCTGACCCTGTGAGAATACTCAAGAGAAACGATTGTTCATCAGCCCCAAGATGATGAAGTGATTCGTGAGCTACTTTAGAGCCCTAAGTGAAATTTTCGAAAAACAAGCTTACCTGAATTGTCCACTCATCCCCATCCAGCTTGTGGCGGAAGAATACGTACATTCTTAGCTCGTGAAACCAAACTGTCGTCACTGTGGTTTGGCTCCTTCCGAATACATCTCTGGATGGAATTTAAAGCTACTCTATGTGCAAATAAAAAAATGCTGCTTCCAACCATTGAAGTCTTAAATCCAAACTTACTAATGGCATTTGTGCGCGGTCCATTTGAAACATGATTTCCGGTACAAGATGTTTTTTCTTAGGCTTCAGTTTCTAGCTCTCGGGGAAAATTATCGCGTGTTGTGCTCCTTCATCTTGAGGCCGAATTTTCTTCTTCGGGGCCGGTCAGTGCCAATCATTTGCAGAATAGAAGATATTCACAATCACACAAACATGGTTTATTCTATTCCATTGTATGCGTTCTTCTGTGATCCTGGACGGATAGACAACACCATATCAGATCATTCTGACTTTCACGACGGTGTATCGATTGGTGAAGTCATGGGACCATTGCAGTGACTGCAAACTATGGGACTGTCGTATCAGTTGCTCGTGTGGACTACTAATGATAGTGATGGAATCCGATCGCGGGCTATCGAAGAGTTTTCAGCAACCTTGTGAGTAGTGTGTTACGTCCGAACACAATGTCTCTGCTTTTCCGATAGCCTAATAATAGTAAATGAAAGCCGTGACTTGTTAGGAATTCTGCCTCCGAAAAAATGCGTATCGTGTCGGATCAGTTCCCTAATCTCCAGTCTGTTTACTACAGACAAGCATTGAGTTACAAACTGCGCTATTATAGGACGATTACTATCCCGCTTGTCAACACTCACCATCCAGTATAAGGATGATTTTCTGAGTTCACAGCTAGGTTCTGAGTTCTGTCCTCCATAAGAGATTAAAGATATCCTGATATATATGACGATACAGCTAAAGGAGACTGGGTCCATCGTTGGTGGCTTTATTCGCCTCTAACGGGTGTTGCTTTCCAAAGTGGGGTTAGGAAGTTGGAAAATGTTTGGAACCGATTGGTTGGCCATTGTTTCATAGAGGTTTGCTAAACAGTCGGTGGATTTATTGCTGGGTTCAACATGAAGACAACTCCCCCCTAACCAATCTATCGTAGTCATTCCCACTAACCAAAAACCGAGAACATCAGACTGGCACCCAGCACTGATCAAGTCGGCTAGGCATCAGAAATCTCACAGACTGGTTCCCTGACTGCCTTAAAACCCAATCAACCTGCTTCTTACTCAACTGACCTGACGAAGCTTTTGTGTCAAAAGCGAAAGGTTGTCCGGCAATAGATCCACCGATTGTTTACCAAACCTCTCTGAAACGATGGGGTTAGGAAGGTTACTACAGACACGACAATCATACGTCGTTTAAGACCTCTTGGGAAGGCGACTGCTCCCCCACAACTGTCTTGTGTACGGCGGTACGAGAAGAGCGTAATCCGGGCCACCATAAAGTGTTGCGGAAACTGGTGGTTGAAGGACAGCTACATCTCTTACAGAGAAAGCAATGAAATGTCAGGCATATTCTGAGTATTTCTACGTGGCAAATAAACTTTCCGTATACTGAAACCATCCGAAGTGATTGAATTAGGCTCATGAAACGAATAAAGCTTTTATAACTGCGCACATCCAAAAACTGGATAGAACATATCACTGTAAAACTCAGTTCCGCCCTGGAAGACACGAAATTTGTTTTGGTGGGAGGTTGCAGTAAAGTGTAGGGGAATTTTGAGGATTAATGGAAACGGAATTCCTCAAACTTTCAGGTGAGAACTGGTGAAGCAAATTGAACTGATTCACGAGAACTGGGACTCCCAGAAAATTGTTATCTCCGCCATATGGAGTTTTTCCAGGGTCACCATTCAGCCTAGTGCTGGACTCCAAAGTCCAGATGTGGGGAGCAATATCGTCTGGTGATCATAGATCTGCTCGCTGAGCTTAGCAGTTTGTCTGCAGACATTCTGGCCAGCAAACGCTGAGGTATCATCACTGCGCATCACCCAACTGATCATGGTGATGAAGCGTGTACAAGCACATGGCCATGTTCGGCGATTAGATCAACCAATCAACGCACCCAGACTACCAGTGAAAAGGAAGAAAGCCTTTGCTGCGGAGTTGTCTATTTGAGAACACCAACGTAACAGTTACAGACTATTGGACAGGGGAGCAAAACTCTCATATGCGTCTCGTTTACAAAACTGAATATCCACCTTCTCCTTGAACGCGTCTTCCTGAACTTTTCTGGATATTCATTGACTGTTACTCAAATCCAGGCAAATGCTACAAAGAGACTCCGCCAATTCCGTAACAGATCACACTTTTCAAGAGACGCAAATCGGATTTACGAGAAGACGTGCTACTCACATGCCTCATCATTAGTATCCGCTGTTACACCAGTATTTTGGTAAATTTCCATGTTTTTTAACGCGTTCATCCAGCCAGACAACTGATTTGCGTACGATGTGGTACATTTCGACAACCCACTTTGCTTGCATTACGTAAGTCTGTCAGTCCTACCCATCATAATTCGTAATTTTTCGCATCGATAGGGTAAGCGCGTTATTCTAGAATTGAGGATAATGAAGAGGAATTCCTACATGGATGCTTCACGTGTGTGGCACACAGCAAGAAATCAGATTCTCACAGTGTGCCCTAACACGTGATAATCCAATTATCACGAGTGAAGTATGTACCTGATTCGTGGACCTCACAAAGCGTCAAGGAGTGATTGACGTGCCAGGTCTCGTGACGACGGTTACGGGCATCAAACCGCAGTATTTACTCTCCTTCTACCTGCTGCGTGTTCCTCGCTTTACGGGGTTTGATGGAGAGTCGACGGTCAATAAGCGGACTTTCCACTCTGCAGATAAAACATTTAATTTGTCATCCACAGAAAATACCGTCAACGAAACCCTATTGATTTTTTGCCTGAGGCGCGGAACTATATAGATCAGAAGTTTCGTGTTACTTACTCAGCTCTGGCTTTTCGATTGCTTTTGTCTGAGTTTGGACAACCTGACAGTTTCTCAGGCCTCGCGATTCCTTCGATCTTAGCCGAAAGAATGTCGTGGCTGAACTGCTACCGGTGTAACGGCAGATACTACTGATGAAGCTTGTGAGTAGTGTGAGGTTTTCTCGTAACTGCGCCTTGATCTAATGGAAGGTGGGATTTATTATGGAATTTGTGGAACTGCTTTGCAACATTCGTTTGCAATTGCGTGATAGTCAATGAATATCCAGAAAAGTTTAAGAAGGCGCTTTCAATAAGCAGACGGATATTCCGTTTTAAAAACAAGATGCATATGAGAGTTTTACTTTCCTGTCCGTAACTGTTTTGTTGGTGTTTCGTAATCATTCCTCGGCGAGACTCTCTCCTCCTTTCACTTGTATCAGTGGAAAACATCCGGTGCTAATTTCCGGAAAACAAATTTAAGCTGACCTTTCATTACCGTGTGACTCTTTAGGCATCCTTCATATTTCCTGCTTCACAATTTTCTCCCCATACACACGTTGTCTTTCACCACCATCCTCAACTTCTCATGTAATCCGAACCCCTTATAGAAGAAATTTCTTAAACAAAAACGTCCCATGTGAATGTTCTGACTAGTCGAGCATTCGGCAACTATTGGGAGTCAACCATGATGCTGGTGCTGAATTGCGGGCTTTTCGAACCGGTACGGTGGGTGGAAACGTCATTCGAGGGAACGCCTGATCAAGAATCTAATTGTGAATACTGTGCCAACGTAGACTGCTAGTAGCTTAGAACAGAAGTGTATAAAGCACTGATGCGAATAAACAGGTTGCAGATAACAACAACTCCCGAGTAGACAAAAGTTCAGTAGTTGATCAAGTTCTACTCACTTGGGCTAATGAGTCTCTCTCGAGACTGACACAGAGTGCTGGTGGATCACATGAACCTGAGAAATGGAGATGTGGTCGTAATGGGAGAAAAATCGCACCCTCTTGTAACTAATCCGATCAAACTTCCTGAAGAAGACGAGTGTTGGTGAACCTATCTCTAAAAAAGATGGGACCTCATTTCCTTCACGGGACCGTCCTCTTTAATGATGGACTAAACACTTTGAAGAAGCGATCAGCTGGCTCCCCTAAACTCACCTTTAATGGATACCTGTTCACCCTTGACAGCAAAAGTCCCTTGTGCAATCTCATTCCTTCAACGCAACAAGCCACCTGGTCTAGATGGTTTGCATCCTGCGCTCTTCAAGTAGGTTGGTGAGTTCCTCGGGGCCATACTGACGACTTTACTCCAAAGTATCTAGAGTGAGGTAAAATTACCGACAGGACGGTGATTCCCGTATTCAAAAAGAGTGCAAGGACCTCGTGCGAAGATCGCCCGGGGCATCAATCTGGTAGCCGCAGCTTTCATCATGCTCTCTGGTATTACCCTGTGAAGGTTGAACCACCATCAGGAGAGTCAGATTCGCGAGAATCAAGCTGGGTTTTACACCAGCCGGGGTTTCATTAATCATAGCTCCTCCTTGTGGCAAGTGCTGGAGCTGTGCCGCCCATTCCGACGACCGAAAATAATTGTCTTTCTCGATTCTAGGTCTGGTTTTGACTCCGCTGATCGTTGGAAACTGTGGGGGTGTCTAGCAATGAAAGGGGCCCCTTATAAGGGGGGCCCGTGGATACGTACATGTTTACGGAAAATGCTCTTCTGAGTACACTACATCCAGTGATGTCAAGGAGGGATATCTTTTGTCGCTCTTTCTCTTCAACTTCGTCATCATTATGCTGCTCGAATCCTCTTTACCTGCCTAAAACACCTCGAGGTTCGAAATATTCTCTGGGCGTTCGCTCGTGGAGATTCTCTACGCCGACGATATTGCCCTCCTTGCGTCAGGCCTTTTAGAAATGCAAACTATTTTAAAATAACCTGAATGATTCTGCTGAAACATTAGGTGGGATCAAACTCAAACGATATCCTTGCTGGTGAACCGATCAGTGGAGCAGATGATTTCCTTTATCTGGGCTGCTGCATAGGTCCCGGCGGTCTGGTGAGAGGCGACATCATTTCCCCAAATTGGGAAGGCCGGAGGAGCATGTGCTAACCTTTGACATTTGTGACATGGATGTGGTATCACTTTGACTGTCAAGAGTAGAGTGTGCGATGCTGCGGTCCAGTGTGCCCTAATCTATGGGACAGAGACGTGGTCGCTGTGTGTGTAAGATATTCGAAGCCGAATTTCTTTTTAACGTAGGTGCCTCCGAAGCATTTCTTGAGTCTGCTGGGAATATAAAATCAGTAATTTTAAAGTATTCCAGATATTTTTCGGAAAAGTTCATTCTCCGTCGGTCGATCAGCTTGTAAGACTCCACAAGTTGTGCTGGTTGGACTTTATGCTTAGTTTGCAACAGGACCGTTCTTGTCGTAGACCCCTCTTCGCCCAGTCTTGTATCGGATGCGGATGATACAGGGACGGCCAGTCCATGACTTGGCAACGAAGCATGAAAGCCCTCACCGCCAACTCGTCGCGCTGTTAAATGCTGTCTTCCCAGATGGGGACCGTCGGAAGGGGAAAACCAGTGGTTGGTGACCCAGGTAGATGTGGCTCTACGGAGCAGCCCATGGCGGTCTTACATCGATGCAATCACCTTTACTGCGTAGCTCTCACTCTCCTTCATACCGGACAAGCAGTACCAGTTGATGTCGGTTAAATGATTGGACCATCGCCCCCCAACGCGTGTCTTCCATCCCCTTACTCTCCCCAAATTCAGTGAACGACGCTGTAGCGGCTGAAACCACTGCACATCGGTGCAGGGTTTGTGAGATAGAAAATTGAACTGAATGAACTGGAGTGATAGTCAACAAACGTCTTCTCTCGACTAAGTCCCATTTCTCGTCAACCGATCGCGCAAAAGATTGATTGCATTCGCGGGAACATTCGCATCCCACTTCGATAGCTCGAATAACTGCTTTTAGTCTTGCGCGAAAAGTGTAATTCATTTTTAACAATAAAACATGCCAACAAAAAGATGACGTTGTACTGGGATCCCGCTGCGTCGTTTCTCTTCACACTCCAGACAGGTTGAAGACCCTGTCATTAGTTTCGACAGTCTAGCATGGTCGCTGATGCTCTCGCTCCACAGATGTCACTTTTGTGATCGCGGAATCTGTCTTGGAATCTTCCAACTTAGCTAATTCACTAATATTCATTCTACGTTCCAACCTGAATAAAATGGCCAACAGCAATTTACCGACATCGATTTACCTAAGAAATCAAACGCAAGAGCTCAGAGCAAAGTATACAGAAAGCCGATATTGACAGGATAGCAATTCGACAATGCTGCAACAGAGTTGAAACCCAGTACGACGCTTCCAAAGAATGCCTGAGGGGAGTATTTGCAAAGAATGACCATTTGAAAAATTCGAAATAAAAACCTACCTCAACCCCCTGCTTGAAGGGGATTCACTTGCTATTTTCGTTGTAAAGGGGCTAAGAAATCTGTGTGAGATTATCTAGAAGTTATCTCATCTTCATCTGAGTTTTAGTTCAACCCTTGCATCGGGTTCCAACTGGAAAAGGAGCTACCAAATTCGACTACTTGCTTCTACGTGTTCTCCATTGTGTACATGTGTGAGGCATAGGACGAGGCATGGAACAAAGAATATGGGCTCAAGCGCTATTGAGTTACATCCGGCCTAGGCTAATCATCCTACGGAGTGAGAATATCTCTTTCGTTATCTAGCGGACGCCTTCACGTTAGACGAGGCTAACTGGATTCTGATTGGTATCAATGCTGAAGCCATGGGGATCCATTCAATCAAACTGGAATCGCATGCGGTGTTTACTGCACGAAGAACATTTCCTTGCTGGGTAAGTTTGTGCCGACTGCAGGATGACAGAACTCATTGGCAATATGAGCTAGTTGCGTTAGATAATCTATTAGTGCACAGTTGATGATAGCCATAATATGATTCAGAAGGTATATATGCACTAATAACAGTCTTTACTATGGTTGACAGTGGTGAGTTGCAACACGTATAAAAATAAATACAATGCGGAATGTGGAGCAAGGGGAACTTATCGTTTGTGAGAGTCCCTTGGTGAAAGTCCGGACGGAGGTAACGTGTTTTCTCCGCAGCATAGCTGTTACACGTGTTCCATAATTGTCCGTGGACTTGTGGAGAATGGCTGACCTCCTGCTCCCTGCGCGCGCGCGAGACTGTGTGTCTTGAGTATGCTCGGCTTTCCTATATGTAGGTGCGTTTGCGTGTACGTGGGTGTCAGCACATGACTTGTTGCTACGCTTACTGGCCGGTAGAGACAGTCAATATCAGATGAGTCATCCTTGTGTGTCGCGATTTGTAAGCGTAGGGTAGAAAGCGAGTCTCGTGATCTAGGGAACGATTGTGAGCTGTGTAGCCAAATGAGTCACGATTGTGTAGCGTGGTTCGTGAGTGTAAAAAAAGGACAGATCTCGTGATCTAGTGAGTGGCGGTGAGCTGTACAGCCACATATGTTGGTGAAGGGGCCGCTACAAGAGATTTCGTTTTGAACAGGCTTCCAATGCCGGTGTTCAAGCGGACTCTTCCGCGACACAAATGTAAAAACATCGAATTTTGTTTGGTAGTAGAAAAACGTAACTAGATCACACAACTGCCAATTGAATAACCGTTCTCGTTGGGACAGATTTGATTATTTGTTCTTCAGTTGTCCTTGACACATGAGTTCGTTTTTCGGCCCGCCAGGAACTTTCCACGTGAGCAGTTTCTGCAATTACGGTAATTCTGCAAGGGGGATCAGTTGAGGAGAGCGTACTCTCCGGGAACGATCAAAGCAAACCGGTCAAAGCCAAGATAGCTAAATGTCTTGAAGATACCCTAATCATAAACCGTCTGAAAACCGTGTGACATTCCACACCTCGTTTCGTCCATCTTGAGGCTCCACAGATAGGCACAGTCCACGAGTTTCCGTCGAACAACTTCAACCCAAATTGCACGAAGTTCAAAAATACACTCATCTGCAAGTCAGACACACCTGAATCCCGTTTATGCTGTTCTTCAACTGAATGTGCTGCAACAGGCTGCCTCATGTTTCAAATGGTACAATATTTGAGATAGCGCGGTATGTTTGCTTGAAGAAACACTACTCCTCAGGTTGCCGAGTTTTAATCAATTTTAGGAGTAGCATTACTTCAGTAGGATAAACGGTACATAATCAGAACGCAGTATCATTGATCCCTTCATGTTTTACTTCCGAATTCGGTTATTTTCGTCCATATTGCAAATGTGATGCTACTGTTTTTGTCGCTGAGCGCATATCGCGGACTAAATCCTCTCTCAACTGTAACAACTTTTGGTGCCTAGCTGCCATACTACCCGAAAGAAGCACGAGGGCTGGGATACTACCAGGTTGCCCGAACCTAGACAGGAGCAGTCGAGATGCAGCGGTCGGGCTCGAACCACGGACCTTCCGGCCAGTGAATTCGCGCTCTCAACACTGAGTCATCTCGCCATCTTGAGTGAGAGCAGGTTCCGAGGCACCGGAAACACGTAGGTATGAGCTTCCATAAACTCTTGCAGAACAGTAGAAACCATGATCCCGACTTCCCATAAATTTCCACATTCTGACACCCTCGACGAGCCGTTCACGCCTCAGACAATGCTATTAAGTCCATACGTTCCAATTTCCAGTTCAGCCATTTATTCAAACAGCCAGTGCCGCTTAGTTCTGTGCCGAGTAGCAGCAAACTTGATGTAGCGACTTTGCAGCGTGTCAAGGCATTTCTAACCAGCAAACGCAGTGGTGTGGGACATGAAAACCGGATGTGTTGAAACAGTAACAATTGCTTATTCGGAGGTGTTTGTTAACCTAAACGCACTTTATCAAATACTTCTGCAAAGGTTCCGGATTCACATCCCGGTAGAACCACCTGTAACCTTCGGTAGGTAGTTGTTTGTTCCCGATTCAAATGTCACCGGCGGAGAAAACCCTGCTAGCCGGAATTGAAATGTTTTGTCTTGTTGGGTTTTGATGCTGAAAACTGATGAATTCATCAGTTTTCAGCATCAAAACCCAACAAGACAAAACATTTCAACGGGAACCACAGACGGAACACAATTCTGAACAGATGAAATGTTTTCTTACAACCAGAAAAGAAAACAATGAGATAAAATACCTGACATCAAAGATCGGAATGAAAACTAAGTAACGGAATTGCGTTAGATCAAAATTAGGTGGGTTCCTAATCAACACAAGTACAAAATTCATTGGATAGAATAGAATTTTCATTCAAATTTTCCGCTCAGCTCTCTGGGTGTCGTGGTAGGATAAGCTTGTCAGGACATGGCATGGAACTATCTATTTTCCGGCCAGCTGTGATATCGATTTCACCCTCGTTCGTGCCTGGTTGGTAACAGTTGATCATCTCCAGTTTGGGATTGAAACAAACGCGAACTTCCAAAAGTTTGGCAGCTTCTCCCTGAAACGGTAATGTCAATAACGCATGATTATCTTGGATAACACCTTGAAAAAAGCAAAATGGAAGTCGATCTCATCGCAGTTCGAGTCCACGGAAGTGGGAATTTTCATTGGAGGTTTTGCCCTGTAAGTGAAGCCTTTCTGTGCTGAAAGGCCTAGGAACACTCCACAGCTGTTTCATTCTTATCTGGAATCATTAGTAATGCATAGCTTACGAAACTCCAGTAGAAGGTTTCGAACCCACGACCTCTGAGACAGTGACTTGAACACTCATCCACTAGGCCGCAAGTTGCTCATCAGCATCCCGATGAATACGCACTCGACTTTCATGAGATGCGCTCTGCTGATGATTTCCAATAAGGATAAACTAACGTTACTGGGATTTTCGGCTTTTCAGTATAGACTAGTTTAACTTAGAGGAAGAAATCTCAGTCGAAACTGTAAGGTCGTACTGACTCTGAAAATATCATTCCCGTTGAAGGTTCGTGTGAGCCTATGAAGTAGGCCTACGGGGAATCTGCCTGGTGATCTGTGATTTTAGGCTATTTCCACAGAATATTCATTCAACACCCACCAAATGCTATTAAGAACTGAAAGGCATTAAACATTTTGGATCTCTTTTACGCTACTCAACCTATATAGGCTTCAGAAAACTTGAGTAAAAAGACGGGAAACGAAGTAAAATAAACATGACACACTATTCAGGAAGTTGTTCCACGTAGACCTAGCGCGTCTAAGAAAGCGGCTTTTCGTCAGATGTCTGGCTGCGAATTTTAACATAGTAAACACACAGATGAAGAAACTATTCCGTCCACGGCACGAACGATGGTTCTATACGGGGGAATTGTGCGTCAAGACCTTCGTCTGAACTTCTCCACTAAGTCAGAAATCCTCCAAGCAGAATTGCTTCATCTATGACGAACTGGACATCGAAACGTCAGGCTATAAATGTCTTTATTCGCTTCGAATCTTACGACCATCGGCGCTATCCAGACTCTCAAATATCCTCGCAAAACAGTGTATGGTATTCACACAAAAGAGGGACCAACTTACAAAAAACCTTAAAATGTACCTGCATTTTCGCCGGAGCTGTACGACAGACCATGGTTCGAAGTACTCACGGCAAAGTGGCTCAACAGACGAATTCCTTATTCTTCCTTAGAAAAAAACTATGGAACTTCGCTAGGTCTTCTCATCTGCATACAAAGTTACTTCGAATGGTAGACTCTATGGAATCCAGCTAGATCTCTGGTTTGTGGTAATCCAAACAATATGTCTAAGTTATTAAGACTTTTAAAGAAAAAAACGTTTAACTCACATGCTTTTTCATGCACTGCAATTCCGGTTTGACACCCATGTGTCTTTCAAGAGTGTCCAATAGCCTCTGTTTCTTCAATCAAAAACAAGAAGTATGCGGAGAATTTTCGAGTTTAAAAAAAACTGTGATCGATCTCAGATGTGAATAGCGTTCCACGAGGCAATATCGAAAAACCTAGTGGTCTAGAACTGCTCACTTTCAATTAGAATCGTCAGCCTTAAAAATTGTGCGAATCGAAAAAGCGATCAATGATATAATCCGATTTGACTGAACACAATTCAGTTTGCTTTCCGGAGTTGATAGTACCTCGGATGAGTGGTAGTCAGAAAGTGAAAAAAATAGACGAGAATTCATACACTAGTCTTCCTGGGCCTCAAAAATTTACATGGTAACAATAGTATTGTGTGTCTACTGGCTTTTTTCTGAAGTTCAACGTCGGATGGGAGTGCTACCCTCAGCAAAATCCAGTCTAAAGGGAAATCTACATATAAACATGTTTCTTCGGTCCCGATTGATTTTATCGACAGAGTTCTTTTACAGAGAACATCGCGCAGGGGAAGGCATCCGATTCAGGCTTAAAATGAAAAGAAAACTAATAAACTGGATGAGAAATGGTCCTGGTGCCAGGTCATCCACAAGCATTCTGAAATACCTTCATCTCAGTCTGACAATCTGGGAAGAAACTTACACTAAGAACGCTACTGACATCGGTTAGTTGCCATTTGTTGCAGCGCCTTCAGTCAAGAGCAGGAAGGTCACGTGGACCCATCCTAGAAGGCGGACGGCACTAACAATGGCAAGACCTTTAGTCAGCTCTTCTTTCCCTTCTCAGCGGGTCAAAAACATCTGGTGCACGTTATATGCACTTTAGGGAATATGTGTGAACGGTAGACAACCTAACAACGACTGCTGGAACGTGTCTCTAATCCCATGAAAATACACTCATTTCCAGGTAGATTAGATCCAACTGATCAGACACCACAGTGTCTGCGTGACTAGTAGATGTCTGGGTTTTAGGCGGAATGCGTTACAGATCAAAGGCGAACCAGGGATTCGCGCAAGATACCACTTGGTAGCACAGAGTTGGATCGTGAGGACATGTTGCAAGGACATCGGCCGTTGCCAGGTGGTACTTTTGGACGGACCTCAGTGGTCTTTGAGGAATAATTTAAATGGCGCGAAAAGTTTCATTGGGGTTGACTGCATCCCACCTTAACACGTTTCCTACCACTTGGATTGATGGAGAATTTGAGCGCTAAGTCTAGATGTTGAAGACTGCAGAGAACCTGGCAAAATTGTTACATGACTGTGATCTCTGGTTGATTACTGTTGACTCATTTTTTCAAGATCAAGTTTCAACGGAATTTTAATACTCCGACCTTCCGATGAAAGCGTCACGTGAGGACCGATTACATGGAAGGCGCATACTACTGATGAAGCTTCCTAGTAGCATATGGCGAAGTAGTTTGAAGCTCCGTCTGATGAAAGGAAATTATTGGACCATTTCACAGGACTTGTTCACTACTGTTCGGCATTCAAGCCACCTCCAGGAGAGTTCAAGAGGATGTATGGAGATGTTGACATTTTCAACGTCTCTGTGCAAATTGAGTTTTTGTTTTAGTATCTTATGGCTTGTAAATGCGTGCTGGTCAACAAACGCCTTTGCATTAGGAAATGCTTTTCGCTTCGCTGTTAATTGGGCAGTATCCCAACATTTCGGTGTTCTTATGCAACACCAGGCCACACTGCCACCACCGCATGTCAGGTTTCGGACAACAAGCCCTAAATTACTCAGGATACTTACTGGTTTACACGAACCAGCTATTGTCCAAATCAAATGTATCGAAGCTTTTGCAAAGCCCCAAACTATGAAACATCCAGATTCTAGTCCATAATGGTCACTTGACATCTTGGAGGACTTTACAGTCTACTGAAATGCTTAACTACCAAATCGTGACAAAATAATTGTGTAAACGAAATGTAGTCCCAGATATCACACCAAATAATTTAGTTATCCATAATCCTCACGTCTAGTGAGGTAAAAAAATATTTGAACACTTCCAATAGGGGGCGCAATTCGTGTCCCCAGTTATAACCCACGTTAATCAGGCTACTTGAAATAAAAAATGGGATAGTTAGACCATTAAAATCACCAGCTGGACTCGGCGTTAGCCTGCAGACACCAAAGATATCAGAAGTTCTTACTTCCAGAGGTTCCGAGTCACTTGGATAGATCCCAGATTCAGCGAGTAATCTACGGTAAAGAGAAATGGTTGGATACAGAGAGGTATAGAGATGAGTTTGCATAAAATTTTTGAGAACCAAGATGAAAAATACTTTACTTATTTGTCAGGCAAGTATCATAAAGGTTTCGGAGTGACAGTGAGACCTGTGGTACATGCATAGCCGTCGTCTCTAATGGATTCAGCAGACCAACCTGCGTGAGAGTTGCAGGTACTCTTCTGGAAAAAACACCATCGGTTCCGTTTCCGTCCAGTACAGACCAATCGAATAAAACTTGTGCGGTTTCGAGTGTACACGTGACTTTTTAGGTACACTAGCCGAGGCACGGTAACGATCATTGCTATCATAACGAAAAATTTTCTGGTTACAATTTGGTTTTGAGAGGAGACCCAACTGGGGATCCCAGCTGAACCGCTCGTTTCTGTTGATCTTTTCGAAACTGGGTGTACTGTGCAAAGACCACAAACTGGTCATAGGCTGTTGAAAAGTTATCAGCAACCCTTACGATTGTTTCTTCAAGAAAACTGTTAATTTGTTTCGTTTAGGAAATTAGCGCGAGATAAATGACCTTGGAGCTACTTGGTATAAATGGAAATTTTGTTGTCCAGAGCGGAAGTTTGTTACTCATTAGAATCGGGGAAGTTAGTCTCGAGTCAATTGAAACAGCTGAGAGGAAAAATCCCATATGGGTTACAACCGAGCTTTTCGTCTGAGTGTTCCTCCCGAGAGAATTGACATCTGTTGTGTATCGTCGTCATCTTACTGTACTCTTCTGTTGTACCTAATGACTTGTATTGTAAACCAGCAGTAATCCAGATTTCTCTTGGAACACTTCAAAACGACACGTCTTTACCCTCAGACTCATGATATGAATAAACAATATTTTCCCTTCAAAAAACGGCAAATTCGTCCCTTCGCTCGAAATTTCGAGAAGCACACTACAGTTGTGTCGTACTTACTGTAAATCGTCAGCACTGCGCAGCCTTCGAAACTCAAGTGGTAAGTTTCGATTCCACATCCTCCACATTAGTAGGTTGATAACAGCAGCTTGGCCACGAACTGCTGATGATTCCAACTACTATCCGAAAAATTAGTAGTTTGGATAACTCTGGAGATTCGTGAGATGCACACAGCTGATGATTTCCGATAGGAATGAAGCAATTGTACAATGTTCCCGAATTTTAGCACAGACTGTCTTCACCTACAGAAGGACATATCGGTTGAGATATCCCCCTGTACTACTAACAAATTCCATCCTGTTAGGAAGATTGTGGCATTGAGTAGAAATTCCACAGTTTTGTGGGAAAGCGTACACCCAAAGGGTCATATTTACTGGTAAGTCTTGGTACAGCCGGTCGTCACAGCTAGTCTGTCGATCTTCTGCTCTCAACTCTGAGGTGTTACAAAGGAAATTTGCACTTACTTCAGAATAGGCAGCTTCCAATGCAAATTTAGGGAGGTGTTGAAATAGCCAAGCTCATCCTTGATCAATTCGTCCTCGACAGCACATCTCCCGTGTTTGTACCATTCATGTTCCCTATTGGTTGAAAAATCAGTCGATCAATAAAGAGTGACGATTCAAACTTGCATTACACAACAGATAGGGAGGCATTCAAACGATGTAGATGTTCAGACCAAATGCTCCCGTACGGTCAGTAGGTGTGAGTGTTCAAAAGAACACAACACAATTTTTTCAAGTAACCAAAGTGATGTGTGTGAATCACTGACCGCCGCATACAGCGAACAGTTGAGTGGACGTGGATGGCATTCTTTGAACTTGTCCTCAGTTTATACAACTTGTATCAATGGAAAATTCATGGTAATAGAGAATATATTGTACTATACAATAAAGATTTCATCCTGTAAGTGAAGTCAATCTAATCTAAAAAGCAAAAAACACTGTACAGCTGTTTCATCCTTCTTCGGATGACAGACAGATTCAACAATCAGTACATTTAAGAAAATTACTTGGCTCCGTTCGGGATTCTGGACAAACAAGTTACATCGCAAAAGCGAGAGCGATTTAACCGGTTCCGCATTGAAGTTAGTTACTCATTAGAATCGTGGAAGTTAGTCTCGAGTCAACTGAAACAATTGAGAGGAAAAATCCCACTTGAGTTACAACCGAGCTTTGCGTCTGAGTGTTCCTCCCGAGAGAACCGACATCTGTTGTGTATCGTCGTCACCTTACTGTATTCTTCTGCTGTATTGAATGACTTGTATTGTAAAACAAGCTCATTATATTTGGCTAGTAAGTCTACAGCAGTAATCCAGATTTCTCTTGGAACACTTCAAAATGACACACCTTCACCGTCAGGCTCATGGTATGCATAAACATTAGCTGTCGAATAATTCTCAGCAACCTTATGAGTAGTGTATTACGTATATACAAATATTCTCCCCTCAAAAACGGCAAACTCGTCCCTTCGCTCAAAATTTCGTCCCGTACGTAAAGCTTTTCTATGAAAAAATGTCGCGAAGCACAATACAGTTGTGTCGCACCTACTGTAAGCCGTCAACACTGCGCAGCTTTCAAAACTCAATTAGTGACTTCGATTCCACATCCTCCAGGTTAGTAGGTTTACAACAGCAGTTTGTCCATGAACGGCTGATGATTCCAACTACTATCCGAAAAATTAGTAGTTTGGAATGCCCTGGAGATTCGTGAGATGCACAGTGCTGATGATTTCCGATAGGAATGAAGCAATTGTACAATGTCCTCGAATTTTAGCACAGACTGTCTTCACCTACAGAAGGACATATCGGTTGAGATATCCCCCTGTACTACTAACAAATTCCATCCTGTTAGGAAGATTGTGGCATTGAGTAGAAATTCCACAGTTTTGTGGGAAAGCGTACACCCAAAGGGTCATATTTACTGGTAAGTCTTGGCACAGCCGGTCGTCACAGCTAGTCTGTCGATCTTCTGCTCTCAACTCTGAGGTGTTACAAAGGAAATTTGCACTTACTTCAGAATAGGCAGCTTCCAATGCAAATTTAGGGAGGTGTTGAAATAGCCAAGCTCATCCTTGATCAATTCGTCCTCGACAGCACATCTCCCGTGTTTGTACCATTCATGTTCCCTATTGGTTGAAAAATCAGTCGATCAATAAAGAGTGACGATTCAAACCTCCACTACACAACAGATCGGGAGGCATTCAAACACTGTAGATGTTCAGACCAAATGCTCCCGTACGGTCAGTAGGTGTGAGTGTTCAAAAGAACACAACACAATTTTTTCAAGTAACCAAAGTGATGTGTGTGAATCACTGACCGCCGCATACAGCGAACAGTTGAGTGGACGTGGATGGCATTCTTTGAACTTGTCCTCAGTTTATACAACTTGTATCAATGGAAAATTCATGGTAATAGAGAATATATTGTACTATACAATAAAGATTTCATCCTGTAAGTGAAGTCAATCTAATCTAAAAAGCAAAAAACACTGTACAGCTGTTTCCTAAAAAGCAAAGAAGCACTGTACAGCTGTTTCACCCATCTTCGGAATCATCAGCAGTGCGCACCTCATGAAACTCTAATTGGGAGTTTTGAAGCCGCTTTCCTCCAGCCAGTGGTTGAACACTCAGCCATCTGGCTAAGAATGGGTCTTATTAGCACTCACTAAGATAGGACAAAGCGCCACCCATACTTCAGTAACCGAAAGCCACATCACGTGATCCAGTATTGACTGATTCTTCGAGTGGTGACTCTTCAGAATGAAGTCTCACCAATCGGGTGATATTGTCGTTCCTCTGAGCTGTTTATTGATCCCACAGATTACAAGCAACTGGTGCCAATGTAGAAAGCACCGAGCTGCCTTTTGCTGATGAGGCACGTGACTGGACCTTGAATGGACTTGTCGATGAAGACCATAAAGGTATTGCGGGTAATCACGTCACCAGAATTAGTCTGGCTTAGACCCAGCCAGAAAAGAAGACAAAAATTATGAGGACCCGGTGAACTTCGATTGCGAAAACTAAGCAACCGCAAATCAATCTTCCTGCAGAGCAATTCCGGTCGAATAAAGCAACCAAACCAGGAATGCCGCAACATAAGCTGTCTGAACATATTGTCATGAAATTCTCTAGTTTAACGGATTACATTCGCCACACCAACAGTCATACTGGTTTACATAAGGTCCGGTTATTGGTTGACTAGTGTTACCGTTACTTCAGGACTGTTGAATCACTTTCTCCGGTCTAACTAGGACCTTAGAAGAACTTTGAAAGTTACATGCGGGTTGATGTACAATGTGCGAGTTAATTACAATGCTTATCAACAGCTCGTGGACGAGCGGTTGGGTTGCAGCTACTAGGCAGAAAGTCGAAGGTTCAAAACTCCTCATTGCAGTTTCCTGAGATGCGCACTAATGAAGATTTCCACTGAAGAATGAAACAGCTGTATAGTGGTCCTAAGCTTTTCAGCATAGTTTAGCTTTACCTACCTCATTTGATATACGATACTTTCAAAAACAGCGAAATATCGTCCCAGCTGTTTGTTTTTCTATCGCAGCTAGCTCACTCAGTTGGGGACATCGCAGCATTGAGGGAACTGCTCACAGAATTGGCGGAAACTTTTAAAAAGTTTTAAAAAGTCCACGACCGGTTTTGCCCGCCAAGTTGGAGCTCATCAGGTAGGCGCATTCCCCGAGTTTCCGTGAAATTTTTGGTCCACTTGAGCCCTAATTGCATGAAATTCGCGAAATACACATCATTTGGTTTCGACGGGAGACTTATCTGGAGTCCAGCTGAAGCTCTAGTTATTGACGTTCTTAAGCAGTTGAATCTGCTGCACCAGGCCGCCTCATGTTTCTGTTGCCACGATATTCGAGGCATTGCGATACATTGTATAGACGTAATGCACTACTCATAGGGTTGCTGAGAACTCTTCAAAGGTCCACGATCGTTTTCACCCATCCCACTACAGTTCATCCAGCAGTTCACGAGTCTCCGTCAACTTTGTGCTTCACTTGATCCCAAATTTTTGGAAATACTTCCATTTTCAAGTCAAGAAAAGGAAAGTTGGTCGTGGGCTTTCTAGGAACTTCTCGGCAACCCCATGAAGAGTCTCCCCCAAGAGGGGCCTGGTTTTGACAGCAGTGACGAAATTATGCTTAGGGATGTTTCTTCCTAAACTTCTCCCTTTGTTCTAAATCAAGTACATCTGAATTTAGGTTTTACTGACTGTTTTGAGGAGTTTGACTTTAGCATGCGTATACCTGATTTGAGCTGTTTATCTGCTTTCAGAACCAGTTTAATCGATTCGGATATCTCAGTAATTTCAAGAACCAGACTCAGTCAAGTCAATCTGACCGGCCTTTGGGACTCGCTCAAGGCTTATCGGGGTATGATTTTACGGCAGTTTATTTCCTAACTCCAATTAAAAGTTCGGGATTTGTTGGCCTTTCTCGAAAGACACTACCCTCCTAGTAGTAACCACAAGTGGTTGCTTCCTCTAAGCTTCCGCTGAATGGTGGAAACCCGAGAAGTTCGGATTTCATGCCGTATGGGGAACAGTTTTGAAGAGGTCAAACTCGATATTAGTAGAGATCAAGAGGGCCATCCATTCACTTTGTCCAAAACATAAAGGGTCATCCGGCTTTTCCAAGAAGCGGCCCGTTGCAAGTTCAGTGGATTAGTCCAGGAGTGAGCAACCTAAACATGTGTTTTCTGGCAACGTTGAGCAGTATTGATCGCTCGTTTGTGCTGCTTGGTTGATGATCTGCTCGCCGAGTTTATCAGATGCGTTGCAAACTTTTCCTCACTAGCCGAGGTGAAGCCGTCAGTGCTGAGCTGAGAGACCCACTTGACCTAATCCACCCCGCACTGATGATATTAAGCTGATTTGCAAGCCAGCTACGAAGCTCGGCGAGCAGACCATCAAACGCATGTTTTTTCGATGGTGTAGCTTAGTTGAGTCAAAGGGACGTGATAGTAACGGGACAATCTATTCGCTGGACTCAGTCGGGCATATCCGGCTCTACCTCGACTGACATTCCATGGTCCTCGGTTTGGCACCTTTAGATTTTTTTCACTACAGCGGGCGGAAATCCCTTGCGCATACTGGTACCTCTTTGGGCATTTTAGAACTGCACAACTGTTACTAAGGGCAACTATCTTACGTATTCTTTACTGATTTGCCCCTATCGGGTAATATGGGTGAACAATTTGCTATTGTTCGCATCTGTGAACGACTATCATTTAGTATCTTGCCCCTGCAGTACAGTCGGAACTGTGTGAATTTCGAAATTGAATTCTGTCAGTGAAGATGTCTTTTATCTTTTTATTATCCGGCTCAGCAGTTTCTTCGGAAGGGGCCATTTTCCAAAAGAGGCCACATCAGATCGGTTCCTCAAGATAGTTTCTCCAGGGGTGGGTTGTTGTGGAGTACTCAGCTACTGATTTTCACGTGGTGGGTGTCCTCAACAACAAGCTACTTTGACCTTGTAATGCCATCAAAGTTGGGCTCACGCGGGTACCCTACTCGATGGTTACAATACGGTCTGTTGTGTTTACAAATGGAAACACCGTTTCTCGGATGTTTATACCGGAGCACTAGAAAGAAAGAACAGAATTCGTTAGTATAAGCTGACTCAGTGTCGTGAGCAAGTTGTGTACTACCAGACAACAGTAACTATACCATCCAAGGACCCTGTGAGGTTGCTACGAGTCATATGTCTGCAGAGGCCGGCCTCATCCTTGATTACATTGTGCATCCAGATGCTACAGCAATTTGAAAAAACTGCCACAAGACGAAAACACGACATATTCCACGGTTTCAAACGACGGACTGAAGCCTACGAGAAGGAAACACAATTCACTTTGTGTGCAAAAGTCCTCAGTGAACAGAAGCATCGAAATTGTATTAGCTCGCCAGTGTTATGTGCCTCATTCGGTTTTCAAAGGAATGACTTTCGTTTAAGTAAAACGGATGAGCTGGGACCAAATCAGTGTTTAGAGGGTGCGGGCTTACTGACCGGAATGTCCGCAGTTCGAGCCCAACCCCGGCGTCTCGACGGCTCCTGGACTACTTGGCAGAATGACAGCTCTTGTGCTCCCTCCGGGTAACATTATAGTTACGCACCAAAAGGATGTTACAGATGAAAACCTATTATTTTTTTTATTCAGTGAATGGCATGCCTGGATTGGCCGGTTTCGAGTACACGGGAAGCGATCGAGTTGTCAGTGATCTTACTTGTGTCTGAACGGATCGATAAAGTCACCTCTTGCGACAAATATAACCTGGAGTGGGTATGACTGTGGGCAGGAAAGCTCAGATTCGCACGGTTTGCTAACCGATTCAACCGGCAGTGTATCAGAGTGAACGTCACACGGCGTGAACCCGTTCAGATGCCATGGATGGACAGAAGAGAGAAATTGTGAATTTGGTGACAAGAGTTCAACGTGATTCGAAAAAAGAAGTGTACAAAGACGAAATCTTTCCATGATGATCACATGTTGATATGTTTGCATTTTCTGGACATGGTCACGCGTTGATCTGCACCTCGGCTGACTTCTCAGATAGAAGCTTTGCGTATCTTGTGAAAGCGTCCTCTCATTGCGTTACTTACAAACTGATTACAGAACGACGCAGAACTGAGATTTCGTCGTGTTAGCCAAGTGAATTTATACTGGTCAGTCAGAAGTTACTGGTACCTGGTTCATCGTTATTGGGAATCATCAACAGTGAGCATTTCGCGAAACTGCAGAGGGGAGTTTGGAAATCGGCTGGTAGTTTGACCTTTCTGTCATGAGCGGCTTTTCGGCTTCAGTTGTAGGACGGAATCTCAAATGAAAAACGCCATATTCCTTTACACTATCAGTGAGCTTTAAGTAGCTGAGAAGAAGCATTTCACAAGAATGAGCCCAACTTACATCTGAGAAGTCTTCACTCGAAGAGCGGGTCAATACGTGTCCACGTGATGTGGTCTATGTGACTAACAGCTGAGTGGTGTTATATTCTGTCTGACGGAAAGCTAATCACACAGCTGGTCAGCCACTCAGGGTTGAACGGAGTTCAAACTACTAACCGGGAGGGTCCATGTTCGGAACTCTCTTGAGTTTCTTGAAATGCGCACTGCTGACGAGTCCAATAATGAGGAAACAACTGTACAGTGCTTTCAGCTTTTCAGCATGAATTGGCTTCACTGATAGGGGGAAATCCCAACTGAATATAGATGTTTTGAGATATAGAAACGTTTCTCTGTGATCGATGGATCGGTGTTATCAGTTGCAGTGCTGGACACCTCCGATTCGGGTAACTTTGGGAAGGCTACTCACACTAAACCACTTATTACTAAATGAGACCTTCCCCAGACGAAACGTGAATGTAATGCCAATTGAACAGGTCGATGCTGGAATGTCTCACCAGAATGCATCCGGGTCCATTGTAGACAGGAAATCTGGCCACTCCGTTCGTAATTTTTCAAGGATTGGCTGAAATGGAAAGTGAAAATTCGTAATGTATGTATTAATCAAGTATTTTTTGACAGTTTTTTTTTACCTCACTCTGAAGGTGCATTTCTTCAAGGAGGACCGTTTGTCAGACGGGGCAATAATAAATTAATCTACTGTGGAGAAGTCCAACGGCAACCGTCCACCTAGAAGAGAACACCTCGTGAAAGAATTTCAGTGAGTCCTTTCCAAGCTAGAGCAAGAAACCACATAAACAAAGACTATCCGGTCTGCGAAGTGTCCATTCAAGAAGCAACCAAACGAAACCTAAAGACTTTCAACTGTCTTGATGGCACCATCCTGTTTGACGTACACATTCCTACCTAAATAGATCGCCTGTGACAGCTCACGAAAGCCTTCCAGACGCTTTTCTTCTAGAGGGAAAGTGCCAATCACTCACTCTTGTTGGTTTCTTGGCACCCATAAAATACAGCTTCATGCTTGGGAGCGTACAGTTTCTGAACAGGACCGCTGTAACTCGAAAAAAGCGCTGGATGTTAACAGTTGTATTATTCCTGGCGAAGGCAAGTCTAATGAAGTCATTGCAGGATTCTCGAAGATATAGGCAGTGTTTTTCGCTGTGCGTCACTTGTAGTATCAAAACGAATCTCACAGGTATCAAGGGTTGTGCATACACGGTTGAGGCACTGACTCTATTGCTGTGTGGCCATCTGGGGCCTAGGATTTAAGGCATCCCCCTGCAGTTGGTCGTCGTTATCCCAGAAACCCTGCTGACATCGGATGTTTGGTTGTGTGGCGGTTACTTTGCAACAGTCTACCGAGACGACCATTGTTCTCCGGGTCTTTGTCGGAACTGCGCCAGCTGCGAGGTGGACAACGCGGGACCTGGTTTCACGAGTGTGTTAGAATGAAGTGAATCGATGGTTTTCGATAGAGCCCGGTTTACAGGATGGAATCCACTTGACCCTTTCTGGTTGGAGGCGTTGGAAGAAAGTTGTGTGAAGTGATGTCTCTGACGTTCGTACTGTCACTCTCTCCGTGCTGTCTGACTGGGCGTTGGACGTGTGAACATCTTGGAATGCCTGCGGCAGGCTAGCATCAGGTCCACTTCCAGTTCAGGCTTTTTGCTTTTTTTTGCTGTAACGTCTTAACTATAATGAATGGAGTTTTGCGGATTCACGGAGCGAAGAATCGGTGTTGGCAACGAAGTGGCTGTCTTCGATGACGACAAGGAGGATGGATATTAATGGGCGCTAAAAGTGTCAACCACTTTTATGTTTTTCTTCGGTTACAAAGTGGTCAAAAAAGTACATTTCATTCATTCAACGGTCTCGTACTCCGTGTGAACTCGGATGAGCTCGTGCGACATACCGACGCTCCTGGCCTCGGTGACCTAATTCCAAAAATGCCCAATAACTGGACACCAGATTTGGGCAGGTGTGACGAAATGGTTAAAGTTTTCCATTTCTCGGCCTTAATAGGAACGCATGATCAAATTTGTGGTACAAAGATAGGGAGAACACTGGACACTTGCACCCCTCTAGTGAAAACAGGTGTATATTTGAAGGGACATGCAGAAATGGTCTCTTAAGCGAGATCGTTTCTTCAACCAGAGGCTGAAGTGAGCTTCAGGGAAGACATTATAGGTGATCTATTGCCGAAGTATGTGAAACGAGAAAAGCGTGGAACAAAGAATATATATTTTCACGAGGAAAAACTGAGACAGCGTATTCTACTGAGAGATATCGAGATGAACCCGAATACGTCCCCATAAGGGCGTTTATCCAATGCCCGAAGCAAGGGCGCGTCGATTACTGTTTTAAAATCGACTAAAGCTGGAAGGTACAAAGCACAGAGATGGCTAGAAAATTCAATGCAACTCCCCAGAAAAACAGTCTCCAAATGAGTTTACTTACGTTTAACTTATGTAGGTCGAATGGGGTCGCCGGGGGGCAATCGCGAGGTTCTCTATCGGGCCATACATTAGGCCTGAAGGGAAGACATCAGAAAAGGTGTTTTATTCAAAATATATACACTTTGCTATTCGGTTTCAAAAAAGAACATCTAGAAGAACTAAAACTAAATGAATAAAACAAGAGACTTAATACACTATTCATTTGGTTGGACAGCCCACGACCGGTTTCAATCTTCTTGGGGCTCATCAGGTAGGCGCAGTCCGAGAGTTTCCGTCAACCTTATGTTTTACTTGAACCAAAATAGCACAAAATTAGGGAAATACACTCATTTACAAATCAATTTGGTTTTGCGAGAGACTCACCTGGAACCCAGGTGAATCACCCGTTTGTGATGTCTCCGGGCAATTGAATATGCTGCACCCGGTCGCCTCATCTTTCAATTAATACGATATTCGAGATATCGTGATACATGTATCGAAACGTCATAAACGAGAAATTCAGCTAGAGTTCAGATGAGTCTTTCGAAAAAAAAAACAAATTTGTTTGCAAATGAGTGTATTCCGCTAAAATAGAAGGCAGTCTATGAGTTCTGGTCACTTTCTCCGTCGTAACCTCAAAAAATCACCACTTTGATCTAATGAAGAAAATTCTGAACAAAACTTGAAACGCTCTGTGTGCTATAAATTTGGCTCATTTAAATTACGAATAAAAGATTTATTCCGGTAGTGGGGAAAAACTCTGAAGCATTTGAAAATTTTTAGGGATATCAAATTCCCGGAAGTGTTCTTTAAGGCGGAAGGGTATCCCATGCATTATTTAAAAAAACGTAATTCAACCTTAGGTCTTCACTTAGCAGTTTGACTTCTCTTTAGTGGAGATTGTCATTGCGGAATAGATTCTCACAACGTTGCAAATGGGGCAGAATGGTGATATTATGAACTTGGTCTACGAGGTAATTTCGTTGGGAATTAAATACACTATATATATATATACATATATATAGGATTGCGCCTGTCTAGGATTGCGCAAACTGGCAGTATCCCAGCCCTCGTGCTTCCTTCCGGTGGCATGGCAGTTAGGCATCGACAGAGATTCCTTCGTGTGACGCGCACGAAAGCCGTTTGTTAATCACTGATGCCTCTTTTGGTCGGGTGATCTGGCCAACGTTGCCACGTTTGTTTGTATATACCTGCTTTCCGTTGCGCGTATTCAGAGTGCTTGTCGATCCACAGAATACACACTCATCATCATCATCAACATCATCATTATCATCATCCTCGTCATCATCCTCATCGTCGTCGCCATCATCCGCATCATCATCATCGTCGTCATCATCATCAGCATCATGGGTCACAGTAGAACCGGATGAAACACTGGTGCTTCTTTGTCATCCGACCATGTTAATCTGTTTCAATAAAATCTTATAATTGAAAGACGAAAGAAACGGGGTATAAATGGAGTTTGATGCTAGCCTACAACAGACATCCGAGTCAAGCAGACGATCTGGTTAGGAAACTGACGGCATGACTGTCACTGAGAACGGTTAGCCGCCATATCAATCAGCATCTGCAGCCAGACACGGGGAGTGTCATGCGGACCTCATCCTGAAAAGCGAACAGCACCCACAGCACCACAAACATTCGTAACATCCTTTATTCCCTTTTGCCACGTCAATTTCTGCCAACCTCCTCTCTATCTGTCTCCTGTCTCTATCGCTTGGGCATGTAAAACAACGCATGTCTCGGCAGGCAGTAACTGGTCATGCATGGCGCAGTCAACTCAGTGCTGGATATATTCTTTCAGAGAAGTACTTTTCCCTCAGCCAATAATTCATCTATTGATTAGCTCATGCTGGTTTCAGCCGATTTCAGCCATTTTTCTGAACAAGCACTAGAGGTTTAGATTTGCAAGAGCTTCGGGAGCAGCATTCTAGAGAAGGTTGAAAACTCAATACAGACAATGTATCTATCGCTTTCTTGTCGTTACACCCGTTCCACTCGATTTGTTTAGGTGTGCTTTTCGGACGCTATGTCAACCTGTTCAGCAGGCCGAGTAATTTTGACCGTTTTTTGCAGTGTTCTGAAGATACCTCGGTTAAATACTACTTAAATGAATGTTATGCACAGAGGCTGCCTCACGTTTCACTTGAAACAATATTCGATGTGCCCCAGTGTACCTTTGACGAAATATATTACTCAGAAGTTTGCTGAAAACTCTTCGGAAGCCGACCATGTATTTCATCAATCTTTAGACTCATCAGGTGGGCACAGTCCCCGAACTGTGGTCAGCCCTATGTTATACTTGGACACCAATTCGTAGTCAAATGAAAAAAACGCTTTCGTTTGCAAATCAAGCTGAAAATAACGATAACCGAAAGATTCAGCTAGGATTCAGTCAGGTCTCCCGACAACAACTTAATTTGCAAGTGAGTGTATTTCGTGAATTTCGGATGACTTGGGCTCAGGCGGAACATGAGGTTGAATGCAAATTGGGGACTGCGCTTAACCGATGGGCTCGAAGAAGGGCAAAACCGATCATGGGTGGTTGAACAGTTGTCATCAACCCTATGAGTATTGCGTGCAATCAATAGCATTTAAATGAATAAGTTTCGTACAGGCCACACTATGAGCATGCGAACTGCAGGCAAGCAGTAAACGTTCCAATCCGCGTGTACTTTAAATGGCACGGCAGTGAAGCATCAGTGTCAACACTGATGTTGCTGCCTTTGATGATGATGATGATGATGATGATGATGATGATGATGATGCTGTTTCGTATGTACTGTTTATTCTGAAAAGAGAAGGGTACCTCATCGACTTGCTATCTAACTAAATACAGTTCTAACCGGACACTATATGTGAATTCGATCAGGAAGATCAGCTGATTTTCTTGACGTCCTAGTGACGTCAAGCAAACACAAGGCCGATCGATATAGTGTCATGTGCCTCGCAAGCCGACATAAACACATGTTCGCAGCCCTCTCCTCCACGCAATCAGTTGGAATCCTGTTCGCCAACTGTAGGATAAAACAGTTAAAAATCTCAGCGAATGCGATGCTTCAGAATGTGAATCTTTTAATGAGAGCTCCGGCAAAATTGATACTCAGAGACTTTTGGCGAAAAACTAGCCAAACTAGCAAACTCGATAAAAATTGTCCAATGTCTGAAGATGTGCGATTTCATGCACTCATACATATGATAACGTGAACGCTTACCAAGAAAATTCCAAAGTTCCTAGAGAAATCAAAGCTGAGTGAGTAGACCAGGTAAGAAATCTTTCACGTCGACTGCCGAACAAGCAGCGTTCACATTGGTGACCTCTGATCAGTTTCCACTCAAAGGCATGTCCCTGGGAAGAATCTTAGCTGAAGCATTCAAATAGGAAACCTCTATGGATTCTCTTCGAGAACAGGTCTCCGGACTTGTTCGTTTGAAATTGTGAGTTGCCACGCCTACGGAAATCTAAACCACGAACACCATGGTGTGCCTGCAACATGACGTGCAACGGGACCGTCGTTGCGGAAACTCTAGGATAGTTTGGTTTTTAACTGTGTGCTAGGACTGTCAGTTCAGCCGAGAGGGTTCTAACTGTAGTTTACATTAATGGAGAGTTGTGGCAAGCTTATGAGTAGTTCTCTTTAAGACAATATACTGCGATTTCTCAAATATCTCACCAAGTGAAACACGAGGCGGCCTAGGGGCAGCTCATTCTTCCATGAACAAGAGATACAGCTAGAATTCAGGTTAGTCTCCCGTGTCAAACAAATTAGTAAGTGAATGAATTTGGATGGCGAACTTCGTGCACTTTGGGTTCAAATAGAACACAGAGTTTACGGAACCTCGGAGTACGCGCCTACCTAATGAGCCCAAAGAAAAGTGGACACGGCCGCGGGCTTTCGAAGAGTTTCCAGCAACGTGTGAGAATAGTGTACTTCAAGAAGACACTCTACATTACGTTCTTTACATCCCAAAACCTGTTATTCTCTATCCACCTGGGACGTTGGAGTTTTGTTTATGGCTAAAATACAATAGAATGCATCAGGAAACAGCTGATTGTTGCTGTAAATAAATAAATAAATAAATAAAGGAGTGGAGGGGCGATTTCGTGAATCAGCGCTCCTGTGTAGAGTTAATGCTTAACATTTGGTCATTGTTTATAACTGTAATTCTCATCATGTTATATTCGGAACAGGAAACTCATCACACAAAGAAGATCGTAAGGTACCAAGTCGCGTTCAACATTCTCAGCACTCACCATAAACCATGAATCGTGAACTTATCCGCAGGCGGCACTCTGACACACTAAAAAGATGAAAAAGACAGTATTTGTGATACGGAATTCACAGAAAAATGAAATCATTCGCGCAATTCACTATTAGCAAAGTGAGTTCAAATCAGGCTGAAAGTTTTATCGCTCACACGAATCAGGTCGGTCATACCACTGCTAACAATTCAGACTACTTACGTGCCCACATTTTCTGGAAATATCTTGAATATTTTTTGTTTGGCACGCAGTCTGATTTGAGTAAACACCGTGAAACTGTTTCGAACTGTTTTCCTTGGTACTTTTCTCCAGCACACTACCTATTGTGGACGTTTGGGAGAAATTACCAATATCTGGGTGTACTATTTCGTGTGACCGTCTGATCAGTCCGTCCCGTTATGATTGTCGTAAAAGAACTAGTTACATTGTCTCCAAAACAGTGAGGAAGATACCTGTAACTTTGGACGACCGACTGGTAAACACCATTACGGATGGCCAATATCACCTGCCATTCTCAGCGTAACTGATCGACGGTCGAAGTTTCCCATTCACTCATACTTGGTGGGTAATGGAGTTCCACTGTTTAGGGAAACTTGGGAGAGTCTGCTCAGTGATTTTAACTCAAGTCAGTTTGGACACATGTATATATGTGAGAAACTGTATGAGAACTGTACAGCTGTTCCATCCTTGTTGGGACCCATCAATGGTGTGTACCTTACGAAGCTCCAGTCTGGGAATAGTTTGGACGCTTGACAGTTGGGCCACGAGTGCCTGGCTCATCAGCGTCGTGATTAACTCGCAGTTGGACAGGATATAGTGCAACCCAGCCTTAAGTCACAGAAAACACCTGACGTGGTCACATGTGTTGACCGGCTCCTTGAGTGACCATATCTTGGATGGTCGTATTCGTCTTGCGACATTAGGTTTCCACTGACCTACTTACAAGCTGTAAGTAGTGTGAAAAGATTTGTTTTTTTTCACTTGAGCTTTCGTCACCTAGTGCGTGAGGTGTTCACAGATGTGGATTCCTAATAGGGATGAAACAGACGTACAGTGCTTCTCAGCTTTCTGGCGTAGAAGGAATTCGTTCGCAGGGCGAAATCTCAATTCAAATTTACCAAATCCATTTATACTGTCATGAGTATTTTGATAGCAGCTGTTGACCTCGACAAGTAATCAGATAATCCGCCCAGTTGCTAAACCTCAAGAGTGGCCCCTATCTTGACGCCTTCCCTTATATCTGACCGAGTTCGATACACGGGGCCAGGTGGTTTGCAAGTCGTCTGTGACCACTGCTAACTATTTAGTTTTGTTTAATAGCTTAGCTGTATAATTCACCGGCTGGTCACAAATTCCCACATCTAACTCAAGTCAGTAATTTCACAAAAATAACCGGTGGATGTGAACAGCTCCTACTTACTGGCCAGAGGGTCATGAGATCAAACTCACCTACTCTCACACACTATATCACAAAGAGGACACGTGCACAATGTGTTTTTTTTTGAGAAACTACATAAATATTTCCGTGTCAGCTTTCAAACCCACTTTAATCTCTGTACTATGAAGTATTGACTTTCATTCATAACAGTTAGACCATCATATACGTAATACACTACTCATAAGGTTGCTGAAAATTCTTCGACAGCTCACGACCGGTTTCGCCCTTCTTGGGGCTCATTTTCAGCAACCTTATGAGTAGTACATTACGTATATACATGTATCGTGATATCTCGAATATCGTAGCAACTTGAACATGGGTCAGCCTAGTGCAGCACATCCAGTTGCCTGGAAACATCACAAACGGGAGATTCAGCTGGGTTCCAGGTGAGTCTCTCGCAAAAACCGAATTGATTTGCCAATGAGTGGATTTATCGAAGTGAGACCATCAGTTTAAATAGAACCAGATGTACGGACGATTCCACTGCACTCATTCTGAAAACGAATGCCTATAAATATACATTTACCACATTCTCAACTTTGTGACTGACGGGAAACGTGGTCAAAGGCTGTATAGCTGCTGGGGAACAGCCTATCACGGATGGTATGCTCACTGACGCACATATTGTTTTTGACGATCCGAAAGCCGACCGCCAATAAATCATTTTGCAAAGCGGTGGTTTTTTCAGGACGTATCCCATGGTTTGGGGTTGAGAACTTCCCAAATTCTGCTGGGCTGACGATCCGCTGGAAAATTTTGGTGCGTCTGTCTACTTGCAAAATTTTTCTATCCTCTGCTTCTCATGCTATGAATGAGGACTTTGGCGTTTAGCAAACTGTAAGAAAACGACGTGTGCACGGTCTGTCACCTCAAAAGCGCCACTCTTTGGTGTGTCTTTCATTGCCCGTTATACTGCTTTTGGTACGATGGCTGTAAGCCTACACGAAACACCCACAAACAATATGGTGCAAAAGAACGGTCCGTGGAAAATGGAACAAGATGACTTAGATAGTCCATATGTTGTAGTAAGATACACTCGAGGGCATGAGAATTGAATCGTCTATAGGTAGTCAATATCGGACAGATTAAGGTAGATAATTGCGTGTGTGGTTCGACCGGAACCCATCACGTGTGTAAAAATGGACCAAGCAAATATGCTCTCAACGTAGAAGCAGGAGATCAATTCAACCAAGTGATCGCCGCGCTTTACGCCTTTCAAGGGGACAAGTAAATTGACGGAACAACAGCAAAATTCCCCAAGAGAAATCAAACAGCAAGGGTCAAGTCAATGGTGTAAAGTAATGACTTGTCCATCTTGACACGAAACGATATGAGTGGAAAATACGGATAGGTGCAAATCGCTAGCGTAACAGCTAAAGCAGAGCAGGTTGCGAAACCCAAAACTGAAAAAGTGAGTTCATCCCGAGTTGTCTACCGCAGATCTCACATGTTAGATTTGGCACACCAGCGGAGAACTGATCGACTATTGATTTAATGATCGGGTCAGTGAGTCAGCTGCTATCAGATATTGTTTATCCTAAACAAAAACAGGTATAATATGTATAGACGTAATGCACTACTCACAAGGTTGCTGAAAACTTGTCGATTCCATTAGTTGTCTGGACCACCGGGAAGTGCCAGTTGATGACATTATTAAGTAGTAATGGTAATATAACAGTAATAAAAATAATCCTCCAGTTGTAACGTCCTTTCGGTGCCTAACATACATGCTGGGATACTCTCAGTTTGCCTAAGCTCAGACAGGATGATTGGAAATGATGGGTGCGGGGTCGAACCGTGAACCCTCTGGTCAATAAGCTCGTGTCCTAACGACTGAGGTATCTCAGATTCCATTTCCACATAGGTAGTTCAGTAGTTTGCCAGCCTTTTTCAAAAAGGATATTCAGGGCTCATTATAAAACTGGGTTTTTGTAATAAATCAGATAAGTGGAAAATTCCATAAGGTCGGCTTTCTGTACTTCGTCTGTGCATGAAAGTGCTATGCGTTGTGCATGTTGTCCACGTCCAAATAGCTGGTCAAGTAATCAAAGTGTGCAACTTCTCGACTGATTGTGAAGATGCTTAACGGTGACCAACTCTGCATGGAGTTTTACTGCAACTGTTCATAACATCCGATTTCAAAACATGATTCGAAAACCTGAGATTATCGTGAATCTATAGGGTGAGTTACTTTGCGTGGCGTAATTCACAATTGAAACCTTGAAATATTCAAAATCGTATCACTTGTACGTCCAAATGGGCTCTTTTATTTTCTATGTTAGGTCTCTGTCCGGGAGGTCAGACTCCTGAAAGTAATCCAAGAATGTCCGAAACCTACTTAGACCCTCAAACCCCACGAAAATCGCAGCAGGGATGCCGTGAAGCATCCAGGTCAGAAAAAACGGCTTCCGATTGGACGTTTAAGGAGTTACTCATTACAGCAACGCGGACGATGATGAGTGTTCAGGCATGTCGTAGAGGCAACGACCGACAATGATGGGTTTCCACAAAACGCCGATCGGACAGCCTGGATTTAAGAACGAAATTGTGCGATGCTCCTTGTAATTTCTGTACTCACCTGTTCGCAATAAAGTTGTTGTATGTGAGAGCCTTTTTCTAACACTAAGTTGCCTGAATGAGGACGACGGTTACTTACAACAGATTGCAAAAGGAGAAAACTCCCAAAGATAGAACACTTCGACGGAGAGTCCTAAACAACAACGACAGTGGTCCCGCCGAACAGACATTTTATTCAGGAGAAGTCCCTTTTCCAGGCTATCATCAACTTTGGCAATGTTACACTTCGGGCAGCTTATTCTTTCGGCTTTGGACAGCACTTACTGTCTTCCCCCTAATGGTCAGGTTATCGAAGTTACTGTAATATTTCGGTGAACAGAAGTTCAAAGAAAATTGATTGAGCTTATTGCTTCTGAGCATAGAGTCACATTGTGCAGTCCGACCAAGACAGCTGCCTTTGTAATAATCCGTGGATGGCATTTATCTTAACTTGTAGATCATTCTACAGCCGGTGTTAACATTGACATAACTTTGGCTGAAACTAAACGAGAGCCGGTTGCACTTTGTGATCGTTCCGAAAGATATCCTTTTCGCTGCAATCCTGTGATCTCTTATTTGTCTCGTGTTATGGCTAATTCCGCTAATTTCTGAGTAACGAATTCGTATCTGGTGTAAAATGTTTACTGACGTATAGTTTGAGCAAGCTTTCCAGTTTTCCGTTATGCATTTGCCTGCTGAAATTCATTTCCAATTGACTTGACTTGATCAACGTAAGCACTCGGCGAACGCAACCATCAACGCGTTCAGAACAAAACATCAGACAACCATGTGGCTATAAGGTGAGGTGGATACACATGGCACTAGAGTTTCACAAATTCTCCTGAGCACCCAATTTCTGCTTAGTGGTCTCAATGATGACAAACAGTGCATGTGTGCATCATGCATACACAAAACCTTGAACGCGTGTACGTGCACTCACAAGGCTGGGAGTCTAGCTTTTAAAGGTACTATTCTTTTACGTCTTTCAGTGATGGGATAAGGTGTGCGTAAAATAGTTCAGATGGGAACGGGGACCAAATCTGAAGGTGTCTGGAATTCGAACCCGGGTCATCGAAACGGAAATCCGCGGTGCTATTCGCTGAGTTACTCGGGTTTTGTATGTCATTACTGTTGCGAGGAGGCGAAACCCACCTATCGCCTCTGATGACTTCTGAAGTTTTCCTCAACAGGGCATTCTAATGTCCGTAAAACTTTCCATGTGCCAAAAAGAAGGTACTCCTTACCAAAAAACAACATTCTACTGAGGAAGATGGTTCCTACCTTACGTCCTTCTATTTTCTGTATCCTTGGGCCTGCCCGATGAACCCAAAGAGGGGTCAAGCCAGTCGAGGGCAGTCGGACAGTTTTCATCAACTGTATGGGCAGTTTATTACATCTAGACAATAAGGTATTGCCATATATCGAATATCGTACCAACTTATGCGGCACACTCAGTTGAAGCGGACCATCATAAATGGGAGATTCAGCGGAATTCGGTTGAGTCAAACATCGGATACTGTGTGCAGATGAGAGTGTTTGTCGAAATCTGTCCCATTCGGATTCAAGTAGAACCTAAGGCTGACGTAAACTACGTCCCAAGAAGGGCGGTCGTGGACTGTCGAGGAATCTTCAGCAACCTTGTGAGTAATGTGTTACCTCTAGGTAGCAAAGAGATATGAGGTCATAAGCGAATAGGTAAGCCAGAAGTTAGTGGCCGTTACGGCTCACGGGTACAAAACCAGACATGATATGTGATACGTCCTGAAGCAGCTGTGCAAAGACGGATGGGACTTCGGCGTTTCAGACCCTGAATATGGCATGTTCTAACCTCTCGAAACCGTCCAAGCATCCAGTGGACAACAGGTGCAATACTCTCCCTTAGATTGACTTAGAACCGAAATATGAGTGAGGAAATTCTTCTCCAGGTCTTAAATTCAGATTCGGACATCTTAAAAAGAATGTATCCATGTAAACGTTTTCATTGAGAACGACAGGTTTCTGAAACCAATGTCCAAACCTATGGATGCTACATTCAGCCTACGTGTTCTCGTCAGTCTTGGAAGTTTCGAATGACCTCGTAAATAGCTTTAGAAACAGTGACGGTGTCTACGTCGCTTCATGTAACCAATACGTGAAATATAACTGAGCTGTTTGGAGATTAGTTTAGACAAGGATTTTAAGGTTCGATAGCGCCACAAGAGTAGAGAAACTGACAGACAAGTTGAAGTGGACCAACAATGATCTTCATCATCATCATCATCATCATCATCATCATCATCATCATCATCATCATCATGACAACACCAGTGTTGACACTGATGCTTCACTGCCGTACAACTATAAGGCTTGTCTAATTTAATGTCATAGAGTGAAAAGAAGAGAAAAAGTGGGCAAGGGAGGGGACCTATGTCAAGCAACCTGAAATACCTACACCTCCAGGTGCTCAATCAGACAGACTGGAAAGAAACTGACAGCAAGAAAGACACTGACTTCGGTTAGCCGCCATTTCATGCAACGTCTCTAGCCAAGCTCAGGCGGGGTCAAGGGGACCCCATCCGCGAAGGCGTTCAACACCAACAGCACCCAAACTCCCGTCACGAAGAGACTGGACCTTACCGTGGTGTGGCGGTTTGCGCACCTCAGCACCCATTGAGCTATACTGGGGAGTGTCCCTGCGACACTCACAGAGTCTCTCATACCAGGTTGGTCAATGGCTAGAGGTCTGACGAACACGGTCTCCTGGCCCTCCAGGTTGGGGGTTGGAACATGTGGCGAATTGTTCCGTAGAAACAGTAATGCATTTGCATTTCCCGCCAAACACCGCTGCCTTGCGGTTAGGCTTTTGAGCCAAAGGCTTTGGTTGAGGACCCTAATCGTCCTCCTGTCTAGGTGTGGACGACCTGACAGTATCCCAGCCCACGTACAACCCTGAACTGCACAAATACTACGGCGGTGAAGCATCGGTGTTGAACACTGATGTCATGTTGTCGATGATTTGACTGACACCCAAACTCTCCGTGATCTCTTTCACGCCTTTCTGCCAAGTCATCCGTCGCCTACCTCGCGATTTGCGCCATTCTGAAGGAGGCACGGAGAACAACACTTGTCTCGGTAGACGATGTTTCGGCACGGGTAGCACACAACCGAGCCATCGTATTCGGTGGTGCTGCATGTTTACTCCGATTGAAGTACCTGCAGCACAACCGAATACCCGTCCCGTTTTCTAATAACTTTGTTACTAACATGCTGACGGGATCCAGAACCAGCCACGCTTCTGAGGCAACGATGGTCGAAAACCTGGAGACGCCTCACATCATTTGTCCACAGAGGCCACGTCTCGCACCCATACAACAACACAGCCCTTACTGTAGCCTAGAACCAACAGTGAACTCGATGTTCCAACTCTTGTGCGATCATAGGGCGGTCGGTGAAGGCCATGCACAAGCTGGCTGCGTAATGTGTTCTCCTGCATGAAAAACCAGTTGCAATTCTCCCTTTCTTTCGGTGACAATGACCAATGGGCCCCAATATTTTTACATTTCTTGTTGTACTTTGTTTCATATTTCTTACTAACAACCTATTGGTTTTGCCATTTTCCGAATCCTTAAACCGGAAGTTGACTTTTAAAAGAATTCTAGCAACTTTTGGAGATTGGCCTGGCTTATTTGCAGTAGTAGAGTAGACAGAAGCGGTAAAAGTGAACATGAATGACTGCACAGCTGTTTTTTTATCAGCAGTGAGTGCAGAGTAGTTCATGTTAGCTCAAGAGGAAGACGAGTGAAACTTCCAGCTGAGAAGCTGTCACTCAAGCAGCCAGTCAATATGTGACCACGTGATGTGGTTTGTGTTATTGGAGGGTGAGCGACGCTGCCTGAGAAAGAGCTAATCACACCGGTATTCTGCCACTTGAGACCGAATGGTCAAGTTTTTAACTACCGGCCGGAAGTTCACATGTTTCATGAGAGGCGCACCACTGATGATTCCCACTAAGGATGAAACCGCTTCTCAGCTCTTCGGCATACACTGACCGAAAAGTGTGAAAGTTATCAAACTTCCTCACACTGTTGTCAGTATCTGTTTCGTTCAGCAAATGTCTGCCAAGTAAGAAAATTTCCAGTTGTGGACGTGAGTCTGAAAAAATACATTTGTACTCAAGGAAGGGACGGCAAACTGGAGATCAGTCGCTTGACCTCCGTGTTTTTTTAGATTTTTCAACTTTACTTTCTCCGAATGGAATGAACGGACAAATACTGGTAGAAATTTGCATGTCCTCAGTCTCGCAGTGGACACGGTTTCCTAACCAGTTCACCGATCAGTTCTCTACTACGTGCAGAGGCTAAGGTGTGCATTAAGAATGCCGTTTTTGCTAGCGTTTACTTTACGTTCAACTACTGCGGTTTCCTACTGACACAGACAATGGAGTGGACTAATTTGAAATTAACTGCCAACTGTTCAAAAGCCAATCGGCCCAGCATAGCTTGCTCAAGCTGGCTCGCCAAATCCTATGCACCATTCATTGTTCGCTATTGCCGAATAATGGCCATTAGTTCTTTCTGTTTGTTCGTCTCTTTGTACGTGAAGGACATATCACGTGGTGGTGGTGGTGGTGGTTCCTGCTTGTATCCTCTGTTGCTCAATTTAGAGCTCCTTCATCCTCTTCTGATGGCTTTTTGAAAAAGTGTACTGCTCTTTTGTTGAGGCGTTAAAACGCCTAACCAGGTGGAGTCAAATCTCAAGTAATGTCCTGGTTGTCTTCCTTGTAAGCAAACTAGAGTCGCGTGTACCTAGTACACTGGTTCCAAGTACAAACGACTAGGGCGATTCTGTAATCTGGCACACAGCTTATTTTCTAGTCAATCCCATTATCCTGTAACATCGATTGATATTCAGGCGGTTTTTCTAAAAGTCTGTCGAAGTTTCCCTATCGTTTTCAAGTGACCCAGTGTCAAGTTGAATGCCCAAAAATTCACCTCAGGATTAAAACTTTACTCAATTCACTCGGCCTGAAATGAAGGATGTGACGTTTCTTGAAATACGGTACCCTGATCCAATGCATATGTCTTGTGCCACAGGACGTGTCGTTCATCAGACATCTTTACTGACCAGATCGAAGACAAGAGGAAAATCTCTCAGTTGGATCCTCCGAAATATGTAAGCAGGACAGCCACCTCAGAACATGCAGCTAACGGAGTTTCACCAGAAAGCCAGGGCCAGCCTCGCAAAGATGGCAGGTGCCTCACCGATGCAACTCGTGGAATGCTGGAGATGGGTCCCCATCCGACTGACGCAATTCTAACGAAGCCAACGTATACCTGGAATGCGATGGTGTCAGTACGGATGTTCTGGGTGTCAGAAAATGCAAGGGAACTGAAGGAAACAGATGTTATGTATGAGCCCAAATTACATCTTGTATCATCTTCCTCATCATCGACAGCATGACATCAGTGGTCAACACCGATGCTTCACTGCCGTACAACCACGGTTTATTGAAAGCCTTATTGTGAAGACTACAGGTGGACGGGGAAGGGACTTAATGCTAGTTTGCTACAACCATTCCGAGGTGCCTACACCTCCAAACACTTACTTAGGCAATCTGGATAGAAACTGACAACAAGATTGCCACTGACATATGCTGGTAGCCATATCTTGTAGTGTCTTCAGTCAGGCGCAGTGAGGAGCACGCGGTCCCCATCCTGGAAGGCGGTAGCACCGATAGCCCCCAAGCGTTTCATGATTTCTTTCATACCCTTCTGCCAGGTCAAGGGTTGACCACCTCTCAACATATATCATAACCTCCAAGCATGGTGATGAACCAACATCATACCCCCTGGTTCCCGCAAGGTTAGGCTGGTGTGTGTTGTGGATTTCGTATTTGACAGGCTATTGCTAATGCCGTTCTAGCTAGACGGAGCGATGTTCAACCAATGACGGTCTTGCATCAAAGCTATTGCTTTCACTGCGTAGCTCTTACTCTCTCTCTCTCATACCGGACAAAAATGGAACCATCCAACATCAATGTACAGATTAGGCCACCGCCTCGAGAACGTGGCTGTCGTTCCTCTGTTCTCCGTATCCTCGGCGAACTACGCTGTGACTGGTTGGGAATGAGGATTTGAGATTCAGTTCTACTCGAATGCTCGACAGGTGTATAATTCGCCTAACTTGAACCTACCTTTATTCAGCTAGAACGATAATGAGCAGCTGATTTTTCGGATGACGTAATTGACGAAAGTAACGAACTCGATCGCGTATTCCCGTATGAGCCGTTTGATGACCAGCGCTTACCTCTATGTGTTATCAGCACACAGTCAAACATATGCAATGAGATGGTCCATGCTCTCGTTGTTAATGTTGTCCGAAAGAGTTCAAAATCACTGAAGACAGCGAAGCTTAGGTGCTCTCCTGCGCAGGTGTAAAAGCTAGCAGTTAACCTCTTCGCCCAGCTTGGCTATTGGCCTACAGACGTTTCCTCACCATGCGACTGGACATCGTCAGTGCACGGTTGGGTGGGTGCTTTCTCCATTTCTGCTCTTATTTATATAGCCCCTAAACAGTAGTTAATATCCACAATGTGATTGGTTGTTTATGGTTTTTCCGGCACTCAATTTGCTTGGTCAGGAAATACTCAACCACTCACGTCGCGGATATTAACTATTATATACACGAAAGCAATCCATTTGAGAAGGTGGACCCAACAGTCAATTGGTCTACTACTATTTAGACATTGTGAGTAAAACACAGCTAGACAGATGGAGGCCAGGGGGGGTGTGCTTCATTGGTTAAAAGTAGACAACCAGCGCAATGTACACTGTGCAACCAATCAGCAATGTGAGGTGCATTGAGTGACAGGCGAGTGACTTCCCCAATTTTCAAATTGAGCTAGATAACAAGCAGAGGATGTTTACGCTGCCATCAAGGCGTGATGTATGAACAACTACACTTGCACCATTCGCCGCTAGTGGGTCTGTGCATTCATATCACCCTCGTCCTTATCCGGACGCGTTCATTTTGCCAGGTCCACGCCACAGACAGAAAGCACTGGATCCGAATTTCGTTTCGATTAGATCTCATCAGCAGTGTATACACTTGACCGTAGCAGAATCTGAGCACCGAACAACTGGCATACTAAGCGGGAATCTAATCACTGTCCCACGGTAGGTATCTGTGAACGGGGGAATATATTCTCGCCTAGACGATGTGATTGGTTTGGCCGGTTGGTCGGTTGATTGCTCACATTGTAAGGAATTCCCCACAACCTCTTGAAATATGCTGAACAAAATTTGACTGCCAGTGAAACAAAAAACAGATAGTAAGTGCTTTTTCAAGACAGTCTGCGGGCATGCACCTCATCAAGCCGAAAAAATGATTCATTTTGCACCAACTTACCTCTTTGAAAGAACAAAGTGTTGGCAACCACTGTTGACTAAAGGTAAGGTAATCCCAAGTAAGAGCTGCCCGAAGCGGTCCTGTTGTCATCAAGGCCCAGATAAATGTGACCAGAATGTAGTTTATTCTTTCGAAGGCAAACACACACAGAAAGAGAGTGTGTGTGATAAAGGTAAGAAAAGCATTTTTTTTCAAATAGATTTTTTTGAAATGACGTTTGCACAGAAACAGAATGGTTGTTTGAAATAAAGTTGACTACTTCTATCAACCATAGGCAGTTGACCTGAATGAATTCACGTACTTTTTCAGACTTATTGTTGATGAGAGTACGTACGGGCTATAGTGTAGTTGCTTTCAGGCTACTGATGACATATATATGTATATAATATGCTACGAGTAGAACCACTCCAATACCGAGTTCCAATTTATGGTGTATAGGCAGGGTGTGTCTTACCACACAGCTTGTTCCGGTACACTACTGCCAATGAAAGGAGTAAAGCCCTTCTCTTAGTAGTCATTGGCAAACATCATACCCTAGACTACTGACTTGCTTCATCAGTAGTATACACCGGTACACCAGATCTCAGAGTGGAAACCTCCGCTTTCTTTTTTCACAAAACACACAAAGCACCATCTACTGGACTACCGTAGTAAGTATACTGGGGGAACGTCCGTAACTTCGAAGCCAGTAAGTGCACCGTACTAAGTTTAAATTTTTATATATTTGTTGGTATTTGGAGGGGAGTTGAGAGATTTCAACGGAGGTTTCAGGTGAATCAAGCTTGTGCCGAAGAGCCGAGAACCATTATGCACTTGTTTCATCCTTATTGGGAGTCATGAGCAGTGCGCATCTCATGCGTGTAAGCCGCTCGTGGCCGAACTTCCAGGTGTTCGAAAACGGATAGCACCCGAGAAGTGGCGGGCCAGAGACTCCTAATAAGACTGAAACAGCTGTACGGTGGTTCACGGCCTTTCAGCAGTCTTTACAAACTGCTAATCTGAGAGCGAGAACACCGTCGCTTTTAAAATGCATTTCTAAGTAAAATGTTCCACAAACAGCCTGTTGAAAATGACCAGACGAAACAACTCGTATGAAAACAAGAGAACAACAGCGTCAACAACTTACGCATGCATAGGTAACGTGAGAAAACAAACGAAACAAATGAATTCGGTCTGAAATAATTTGCTCTTTATCTACTCACTGTTGAGTAGAATATTTTGTTCAACCAATACCGTCGGTCGCGGGTCCAGAGAGCACATACCTTGTAAAAATATGAACACACCACTGTGTGTACTCCGGACCGGTAACAACCCACAGTGGTTGAGTTGTGTCCAATTAAAGGTCAACATAATTGGATAATCATGCGCGTAAATGTGACAGATCAATTTTTACATCATGTGCTTTAAAGTTTTCCAAATTTCAGGTTGTTTCTCCTATGAGGTGTGAACAACAGACTGAATTGATGGTTTCAAATACGTGCCAAAGAACAATCATGGTTTTGAGCTTTTAGATGGACCCCACAGTTCAGCTGTCAATCTGTCCCACAATTCAGGGACTTTGTTCCGAACAGGTTGTCACTCACACCTCTGATTTCTAACGTGGGCCTTGACAGCTACGGGACCAAAGTGTGAACTGAGGAGTTCACAATACACCCATGTAGACGGATTTTACCAATAAACACCGAACAGAGGATAGACACTGCAATATCATAAAATTTTTTGCTCAGTTTTATCATTGTTATATACCTTTAAGTATAGAGATATAAACTGTTAGTATGAGTGGTCATTCCCACCGTCCCTTTATGTCACAGTTCGTGTCGTTCGTTTCGCAGGGTGGTCGTTCCTGACCAGCGCGTCCAGATGATCCACGTCACGTGAAGGACTCACAACAACGTATGCAAGACCGCGACCCGTCATCCATCCTGCTCTGTGCAACAGCTGTCTGTCAGAGACACGTTCACTTGTATCCGATGTTGTCTTTGGCATTCTCTCAGTCAAAATAACTGACCATCGCGGGTAATTTCGGAATTTTCAGTGTTCAAATTTCAGAAATATCTATCCTTTGACAATGGCTCAGCCTCCTGTTACAGCAAAGCTTTAGTGAAAAGGGTCATTCACCGAGCAAGCTGACCTGATTATCGCGCTAAAACCATCAGCGAATACCCGCTCGGGAAGCGTTTTCACTGCTCGGTTTCCGTTTACGCAACTACGTCAGCAGTCTAGCTAGCCAATACAGGTGTAACGGTTGATACTACTGATGAAGTATGCGAGTAGTATGTCTTCTTGTAAATCCGCTTCGCGTCTCTTGAAAAGTGAGATCTATTACGGAATTTGTGGAGTCGCTTTGTAGCATTTGTTTGCATTTGAGTAACTGCCAATGAATATCCAGGAATGTTCAGGAGGACGCGTTCAAGGAGAAGATGGATATTCAGTTTTGTAAACGAGATGCATATGAGAGTTTTGCTCCCCTGTCCAATAGTCTGCGACTGTTAAGTTGGTGTTTCTCTAATAAACGGCTCCGCAGCGACGGCCTTCTTCCCTTCACAGGTAGTTGTCACGCACCTTCTTCAAGCTGTCAACTTCTCGAACTTTCATTCATTTCGTCTTCCTGTAGACCCGTTTGGGTAATCTTTGGTTACTAGTGTTAGAAATAAACTTTCTGTGAACAGATTTACCAATGTCTCCTTACTGGTAAATTTCGGGCTATTGCAATACCTACAGAGTGTAGAATTCCTATGAGTGATAATGCTTTGGTTACCATCATCGATCTCAGTGGGACGTCGCATGGGGATATCTATCCTAAATTATTTAAGGAATGAATCGACAAGACACCATTCCACCAGCACCGTTTGACATTACCATAAGCTAGCCGAGACCCAGACTTTTTCGCAACTCGTGCAGCGGTATCACAAGCGTCTATCGATACTGGTCAACAAATTATCAGCAATCGTAGGTCACTCAGTCGATTACATCACACCCTATCCGCTTTCTCTCTTCAGAAAATGAGGAACGGTGTTGAAAGTTTCGTAGTTTTTTCTTCTCCATCGCGGTGCTTTGTTGCCCGATGGACAGCGTACCCAAGCTGCGCATCTTACACCGAACCAATGAACTCAGTCCCCACGCTACCGATATCCAGGCCACCAGTTGCGTGTGACCTACTCACAGCCTTTCGGCACTGTGATTGATTGATTCCCGCACCCATCCTGCTTTGTGACCTAGCTGCCACACGTGTCCGATGCACTTTCACGTGCCTACATTTGTGTCTTCTGATTCCAGCTCGTTACACAAAATGAGTCACCCGAAGAAAAGGAACGAATACTCAAGAAGTTCCTGCTAGTTGATGTCTATTAGGATGGGACCACCCATGTTCACTCCAGGTCCACTAAAAATCCTCAAAAGGGTATGGTCATTTCAAGGGTGATTACATGGTAAACAAATTACAAAGTTCGACAGATACTCTAATTTGCACACGAATATGGTTTCTACAAGACACTCGCTTGTGATGGTCTGCTGGCGCAGCGCATTTAGTCGAAGCGGACCATTGTAAGCGAAAGAATCAGCCGGATTCAGTGTCCTTTTTCGGGTGGAATTGAGAGTATATGACGAAATCTGACCAGTTTGGATTCAAGTAAAATAGAAGGTGGTTGACGGAACCTTGGCGGTTGCACTTACCTGGCGAGCCCCAAGAAGGGAGGAACTAGTAGTAGTTGTCTAAGTGCTTTCAGCAACCTTATGAGTAGTGTGTCACGTCTAAATTTACAAAGTTCTTTGCGCATTAGCAAGTGCCCCTTCGTCCCGCGAACCGCATTTGATTTCAGAAGCTGGTGAACTTGGAGCAAATAGCTGTTCAATTAGTTCGTCATAAAATTATCTGTTGCTTACCACATAAACAGAAGACGACGGCGATTGGCTTAGCATGTCTCTGAAAGCACCCCTCAGTGGCTGATTAAATCAGTTAGGCAAGTTTTCCTCAACATGTATGCCAGTAGCATGAGGGCTAGATCATTTATACTAGAGCAGTGGGTCACCGGACCGGCCTAACAACCGCATTCACAGTACTGTTTCAGGAGTGCAGGCCAGTGACCTTGACATTCGTAGCTCTGTTGAACGAAACGCATCAGCGGAAGTTACAAGCACGATATTTTGCTGCATGAAACTCACGAGGTTGCTGAAAGCTCTTCAACAGACCACGACCTGTTTCGCCCTTCTTGGGACTCATCTTCTTGGTGCAGTCACCGAGTTTCCGTCACCCCTTTGTAATTTGCAAACCCAAATTGGGCTGATTCGGCCAAATTTGGTTTCAACGGGAGACTCAACTGAATCACCCGTTTGTGACGGAAAGTTGAGGGATTCGTCTACTTGATGAGATCCAAGGACAGTAGAATACGTCGTAGGCTGCCAAAGATTTTCCAGCAAACGTATGAGTAGTGTGTCGCGTCTGGCTAATTTATTGCGATATCACGAAATGAATCGTTCTGTGGCCTTTGTGAAGCACACGCATTTGAAGAAGACAATCATGAACGAGAGACTCAGCTAGATTCAGTTGAATCCCCAGTAAAATCCACGTTGGTGTGCGAATGAGAGCACTTGACAAAACGTTCACATCCGGTCTATTGGAGCGGTTATAAACTTTTTGTGGCGCTGGATGCGCGATCTTCCGCCTTCTCGAGCGCCTAAATCGTCCGACAAAGGGGGAACTAGTTGTTCAGATTCTCCAACACTTTATGACGTTACCACTTCTTCTTCTTCGTGTGGAGAGGAATTTTGGCGATCACAGAGGTAACCCTCCACTGTGCGAAACAAAGACTCGCGGGTGACGTCAACCTTATTGGTATGCAACAAACGTGCTTCAAACGCTAAAAACAGTCTGGCTGCCTACTAACTGCCGCAGTCACCTATCATAAGTGAGTAGGTGACAGTCGGTGAACTAGTCAACAGCATTCCACGGTCCTTTCGACCATAAAAATAACTGGACAAGAGTTAGATTATTCACCTGTGCTTTACCAAAAGTTTCCTCTTGAGCAGCTCACTTCTTGCAGTGAGCAACTTGAAAAGATTGAGTGAGGAATCTTCGACTAGGTATTATATACGCAGCAGCCCCATAACTGTCGTGAATAGTAAATAAACTGACCGGTCACGTGACCTGGAGACTTTAAATCAACCACTGTGTTCAAGTGGGCGAGTAAGCATGAGCCCAACATCAGGAATTGACGAGGTTCATACGCCTCAGCGTCCAATTCTACCCTTTTTGCCCATTTGATCTGTCTAGCCTAGGAATTACCATATGTATTCAAAGTATGCTGTACGTAGTACAGTTCTTGTGATCCCTGATTAGGGGAGGTGTCTACAGAGTGCCCCAGAACAAGCTGTATTCGGCTAGACAACGGGGTCTCGGTACTGCACCCACCGATAAATGGTTGCTTTAACTACGGAACCACATGATCCGAAAGAGTAGAATCAAGTGACATTTGTTCATGATTTCGGCCATTCTATGGCAAACACGACAATAAAGGACATTTATATATGTGACCTGGTGGTCCACATCTGGGGGATTTTTGACGGTTTTGAACTTGAGAGAACTGAATTGCGCAGTATCGTGAGAGTGAAGGATAATATCGATTTTGTCGGATGATATGATTGTAAGATTAAAGATGGTTGTAGAAACTTTTCGGGAAGATTTATGTTACAAACCCGAACACGATAGAAAGGTTTAATTCGGTCGTATTCTCAAGCAGTACCTTCTCGTCGATTAGATCAGAGGTAGGCTTTACACCACGACAGCGAGCGAGACGGCGGATTGCGGTTTCTTGATCTCCTGGATATTGACACAAAGGACCTTCAGATGGCGTTTTGCTGCTCAGTTGCCGAATTCCTTATCTTCCTTGCGACCTCCAGATACGACTGTCTGTTACAGATGAGACTTATTGAAAATATCTACGCATTATATATGTAGGCAGTTCCGTTTCTGTGTCTGACTAAATGTGAACCTAATGCTAAAGCCTGTGGTGGCCCGTATTGCATATTGGCTTGAGATTTAGTTTGCTCAACGCTCGGTGCGTCAATGCGGAACCGTGAGAGAGAATAAGCCCTCAAGAATGTGTTATATCTAACTGCTGTTTCCAATCCAGTGACTGGTGCCAAAAGACCTCACCGTCGAGGGTACACAACAGCTTTATTCCAAACAAGCGAGTGCGTGCGAGTGTAAAAGTTACAACGTCCCAGCGCTATTTAAAGGGTACTTTCTGACATTGATCCAGGCTGTCTGGTAGACGTTTAGTAAACACTAATCAACATCAATGGTGCTTCTATGAACGCTGATCACATTCGGTTGTGCTTCCGTGGTGTGCCTAAACACTCATAGGCTTTTGCCGAATTGATTGAATGATTGGCTGGCCTGGAAGCTTGCCGACTTTCCTGTTGAGATTTTGGTGGACTTTTAGGGTCCAAGTAGGTTCCGGGCGTCCTGGGGTTACTTTCAGGAATCTGACCTTCCTGATAGAATGCATCATAAATTTACATCAATCTCATGTAAATAGTCCCTTTGCTGTCCTGGTGCAATTATTCTAATGAGATCATAGCAAATTGGGAAGGCACCGGACTCCAAATTCGCTCTTATCAGAGATGATTAGCAGCCTATATCCTTGGCCCTGCCGGGGTTTCACCTCCGGGCATGTGGAATGCAAGGCGAGCGTACTACAACTATACTCGACCTGTACACCCAAGTCTAAAAAGGCGAAACGGTTCACGCTTGAGCGATGGAATTTGTTTGTCTGGCGACTCGAATTACAAATTTCCTGGTTGTGTCGATCGATTGACCGGCCTCTCAGGACATTCCAGTCAGCTAGCGCTACGGACGTCTGTAACCTGCATGACAACTGTGGCACTGTAGGTGAGTTTTAATAAGAACGAAACTCGAGTCCAGAGCTTGCCCCCTTTTGGAGTGGACTCATCGGAACGGGGCTATTCAAAGTTGATTCAGACCTGAAGTACAACCTGCAAGTACTTCTATCCGACCTTTGAACTAACTGGTAAGCTAAGAGCTATATGGCTGTGACAGTTAATTGCCCAATACTCAAGCTTTTCGGTTTCAAGGCTTACGCTTCAATCAAACGTGACGTAATCCTTCGGCATCCATGTGAGTAGTCACCCTCTTGGAAATCTATTGTAACATCTCAAATATCGTCCGAACTAAAACATGAAACGGTCTTTGTGCGACATGTTCAGCTGAAATGTTCCATAAACGATAGATGTAGCTGGAGGTCAGGTGTTCCTCCCATGAAACTGGTATGCAACTGACACCACTAGGAGTATTTTATGCTATTTGATTTCAATTAGAACTTAAGGCTGAAGCAACTTGGGGAACTGCGTCACTCTGATGAGCCCCAAGAAGGGCGAAACCCGTCGTAAGCTGTCAAAAAGATTTCAACAATCTTATATGTAGCAAAATACACTCATTTGCAAACAAACTTGGTTTTGCAAGAGACTCACTTGGAACTCAGCTGAATCTCTCGTTTATGCTAGATTATCCGGTGCACACGAGTTGTATTCAGACTTGGAGCCGGTTTCATATCAAGGCCCATATATATATATATATAAATGTATATATATATATATATTCAAGACACTCAGCAACTGCCGAGCAAAGGATAAGAATACTAAGGACAGGGAGCATCCATCCATCGGTCTTCTACATCATTTTGATGTTTGGCTGCCATTTCGTCACATCAACCGCTGTAATGCACGTGTACACGGTGATATTGATCAGGTAATCAAGTCAACTCGGGTCACCACCAGAGTTTAACGGGTCACATGAACGCGGTGAATCGCACCGCAGTGGCCAGACTGACAGATAATACGTGTCGGCAATGTAGGCAGCAGCGACTGCTCAGTTTTTCACCTCTCACGATCAACTGACATCGTGCGAAACACAAAAAATGGTCTCAATCATCAGTGTGACACGCTTTGACCTAAATGTTTTGCTTGTTGCTTTATTTGTGCCTGTTTGGCTGAAACTCAAGCGAGCACAACCAACCAAATGAACAGCACATGTTTGAGAAACGGCTTCTTTACAGTTGTAGTCAAACGATTTGGCCATGGATACCATTTGTTTTCAGGCGAACGAACGGGGAAGAAACAATGTCAGAAAGCATGTACCTCGTTTTAACCCCTAGGTATCGGATCAATGCGCAGTCCAACCGAAAATGTTCCCTATCACCAATGCACCTATGATGATTGAGGGTCACGTTGTCCAATCACACGAGACATTTATCATACCGAAATTCCTGAGGGTTGAAATCCACCGAGTTGAGACTTTACTACTATGTACAACCTCCTTTATTATCAACTTTTCGCTGTCACGCTATCACATCACACCATCAAACTGGCTTTTCTGTGGTTGTTTTATTCACTGGTTTACCGGTCAAGTTAAAAATGCAGGTGCAAAAGTACCCGGGTTATTAGAAGCCTCGACGATAAAACGGAATAATTAAATAGAGAGAGGGCATACTTAATCGTGAGTACTTCAAAAAGAACAAACCTCAGTGGATGCAATGTGTGTATTGATTGGCTTCGAGAGTGACAACTTCGCGGATGGAAGTTTCATCCGTCTTGTGAAAAATTTTTCCCTAAACTACTTACAGATTCTTAGTAGCGTGAGGAGATCCGGTAATTTTCAATTGAAAATTCGTCGTGCGAATGACCCAACTGCGGACCGGGTAGTCAGACCACTGTTCCTAACTTTCCCGATCCACATGGAGGATGCAAGGGTTAGAAAGCCGCTGGTTCGCGTTTTTTTTCAAATAGTACTTGCTGAGTGGCGGTGATTGCCTTTGAAGAGCAAGCCAACCTAAGTGAAACTGTTTTTTAATTGGAACTTGAAGTTGCAGTAACTTCAATTCAAAGTTGAGGTATTCCGAAATTGAGTTGAATGCGCCTCTTGATTGCTTCAAGGCCGTCAAAGCACTTTTGGGTTCTCTGTCGGCCTGCGCCTACAATCTTAAAAATCGTTCAGCTGTAGCACCCTTTCGGTGCCTAACTGCCATGCCCCCAGAAAACACTTGGGCTATGATACCGTCAGGTTGCCCAAGCCTAGACAAGAGAAGTCGAGAGGCAGAGGTCGGGTTCGAACCACAGACCTTCCGGTCAGTAAATTCGCGCTCCAACCACTGAGCCGCCTACGTAACTAGTTTGTACCTACGTGATCGGGTACCCGAACACCGCTTAACGATAGAAGACCCCTTAGATGCACGTTGAGAATGCGGTGGTGATTCTTTGGCACTATGGGACAATTTGGAGATTTTCAGTGGAGATTCACGCTGTAAGGGTAACCAATCTGTGCTGAAAAGCACGGTTCAGTATTTTCGTCCTTACTGGGAACCATCAGCAGTGCGCAGCTCACGAAACTCCAGTTGAGAGACTCGAACCCGAGACTCTGATTGGCTGACAGTCTGAACACAAAACCTTTCGGCCAAGAGCAACTGTTTGGCACTTTGATTAACTTGCATTTAGGCAGGATATGGAATCACTCCGAATTCCACCCAGGGAAAAAGAATCGCGTTAATTTTTGTGGCAAATAAAAAGCCAGTTACGTGCGCCCCGTTAAAGGGGACAAGATACTTATGTACAAAATTGAAAAAAGTAATTTCAAATAGCAATAGTCCAGCATTTGCGAGGAGTATTTTTGTGTAATTGTAACGAATATTCAAATGGTCCAATTGAATAAACTTTTTCCACGCGAAACCGCGAACAATGGCGGTACTTCTCACGGGGTGGCTAATCTGACAGCCTAATTGCCGTGAAATCGGGGAAATATCCATTCGGAAAACTGATGCATTTGCAAAGAGTCAATTTAAGGAAATCTGCATGATAGACGGCCCACGCTGTTATCGGGATGCGTACTATCTCCCAGGTCTATGAGAATGTTATGGGGTCCACCACTGAACGATCCTGGGTTGCATTGCCAAGTTCTGCTTTCACGTCTCAAATTTAGTCATCCATGCGTCATTTCAAATGATAATGCTTTGAGTATGTTCTATTTTCTACTGATTTTACCATTAGATGTAGTCCATGTGAGCACGGAGCTCATCCCCAGGGGAGTCTCAAGTGGCTCGTCACCAAGATGTCTGAGTTCAGCTGCCCGTACACCGTTTCGGGTTATCTTTTAATTCCGTCTTTTTTGTCTCACTATCAGTTCCAGGCACTGTGTTCTGCATGGTGCACGGTGTGAATAAGCTGGATCTTGTCCAAGGACGAAACACAAGTGTTGCTGTCCTGGGACAACCCCAAAAAGATCGTCTCTGGCAGGATATCTCAGCCGGTGATGGATTAAACTCACACTCAACCTCTGCGGATGAGACCACTCAACAGCACTACCCAGCTACTTGCAATATGTTCTGCTCACACGACCTCTCATGCCCTTTATAGTGTCTGATTTAGAACACAATTTTACGCCTGTGATTGTTGTTACCTCAAAAAAAGCCAATAACGTCAGGTTTTCAGTCCATTGTTTTCAGGAATCCTCCAGCTCGCTTCCATCATCCGGATATGGCCTGGTGGTTGGGTTGTTTGGGTAGATGCTCAGACGATGGTCATCCTGCCGGTGCGTAGAGGTAAACGAGGCAAGCACTAATGCGAACTCTTCAATAGGCACAACATTCCGCTTGGACCAAAAAAGTTCCTGGGCGTGGCTGACCGCAATGGCGGCCGGGTTACTTAACTAAGGTCGAAAAATTACCAGTACTAACTCAACTAATAAGAAATGGAAGGCAAGTGTAAATCATGGCCTCTTGAGGCCATGCATTGGACGCTTTCCTATAGACTGGACATTTGGGAGTTGGTAGATTTCCTACACGAAAGAGAAGCCGTCACAGTGCCCAAGAAGACCATTAGGAGTTGAGTTGCCGAACATCCGAATCAGGCTAATAAGCAAGTCGGTGTTCCTGCGTGGCACATAGCCTTGATTGCAATGGAATCGAAGAGATACGGAATCGATTTCAGAGGCAGACAGCTCTAGCTGACACGGAAAATCACCCTGAAGCTGGTTCTGTATACACATTCTTCTGCTACCCAGCCGGGGTAAAACTGCAGCATGGTGTCTGTTTTACCTTGTTCGACCGCACCAACAGAAGGATAGACACAAACCGCCCGGAACTAGAACACATCTTGCTCCGTCCACTCTACACACGACCACAAAGACAATATCTACGTCGAAGTCGAAATCATCACTTTTCAATCGGTTCCAAAAAATTTTCCAAGTCGAATGATGTCTGACTGCAGAATGCCATGTGCACGCCTCCTAGTTTGGATTTTACTAACACAGCTCAGAGTCTATCCGAAATGGACACTGCTGGGTTCAACTGCTAGGTTGTCCTCACCTGTCTCGATGAAGCTCCGTCTTCATGGTCTGGATATTCCGGAGCGTTAAGCCCACAATTGTGTTAGAAGTGAGTTTCCGTCACTAGAGTTTTACAGATCAAGCTGAATAATATCTAACGCTACGTTTCAAAATGCGTGTGTCCAGGGTGTGTCTCACGTGTGATCAGACCATTAGACAACCTTTTTTCCTAGGCCTTGAGGATCGGTTGAGAATCAGTCGTGTCTACCGCCTTAACCCATGAGGCTGTACGTGATTCTGTCCACAGAGGCCCAGGTTCGGTTGCCAGACATGGCGTCGTCTAGCCACGTTGCTGCAACTCTGTGTTACATATTTTGTATTGTCTTATTTCATTCTAGCAACTTGTACTTCGTGTAGTCATCTGAAACCGATTCGTGTCAGCTCTGCGGACACCTTAGAGTGCTGTGACTACAACGGTGCTAGAAGTGACTCTCTGGAACTAGTTAGCCATACTCGAGAAATACACTCATTTGCATATCAATTTGGTTTTTGCAAGAGACTCACCTGGAACCCAGCTGAATCTCCCGTTTGTGATGTTTTCAGGCAACTGAATGTGCTGCACCAGGCCGCCTCATGCTTCAGATTTGTAGCATATGAGCTTTGGTAGTTTCCGAATTGAGGTTGTGTTCCGTGAGTGATCAGACTATGCTACAAATCTGAAGCATGAGGCGGCCTGGTGCAGCACATTCAGTTGCCTGAAAACAGCACAAACGGGAGATTCAGCTGGGTTCCAGGTGAGTCTCTCGCAAAAACCAAATTGATATGCAAATGAGTGTATTTCTCGAAAACAGTCCAATTTGGGTTCAAGTAGAACATAAGGTTGACGGAAACTCGGGGACTGCGCCTACCTGATGAGCCCGAACTGGAAGGGCGAAACCGGTCGTGGGCTGTCGAAGAATTTTCAGCAACCTTATGCGTAGTGCATTACGTATATAGTTAGCCATATTTTTTCCAAGTTTACATTTCCTGAGTAGTGTGGGCCACCAGATGTCTCTTTGTATGAACTGTGGAACTCAGAGCTGTTCAGTTGTGCCCACGTGGTTTGACACTTACGAACCACCGGGTCGGCATGCTTATGACGGTAGAGCTGTCACCTCCTGTCTAAACTCAGGTCCCATTCCTTAGGATTTACACCAGGTACAGGGCACTCAGGTGGGTACACATGCAATGTGCGATTACCCATCGTGTCTGGGAGTCCGACGCATTCGTTTGGCGTGACAGGTCAATCCTGAGAAGGGTCTCAGCCGATTATATATATATATATATAATAGTTCGAAATTGTTTTTGTAACTTGTTGACTTCTACAAAATGCAAATGAATCATCCTGTTTCCAAAAGTACTCTTAAAAAGTTTGCTGATAGTTCATAATCGTAAAAAATTCACTTCATCCGCTAGAACCAACCACGTTTTCCGGCTGATACTATCTAATTAAGTGGTTCGGTTTTTGAATACACGGTTGACTGTGTGATCATTTTGATGATATTTTTGAAGAGGATTTTGGCTTCTCAGTGAAGCCAATCTATGCTGAAAAGACGAGAAGCACTGTACAGCTGTTTCGCCCTTACTGAGCAATGGACTTTTCATGGAACTCTAGTTGGGAGGTTCGAACCCGTGACTTTCCGGCCAGTGATTGATTCGGCCATCAACGGTCGAATATCAGCGTGATTAACTCACACTTGAGCAGAATATAGCACCAGTCACCTTTCAATCACGGGATCTATATCAACACATGATCACACGTGTTTACCGGCTCATCGAATGAGGACTTATCAGATGAAAGTTTCACTCATATCGTGAAATGGTCCCTTCTTTGAGCCACCTGCATAGTGATCCTAGAGTGGCATGCGGTTACCTGTTGAGCATTCCGCATAGCGAGCCGAGAAATTCTCCTCAGAAACTGTGTCCAGGTAGGGTGAACCTGGTGACGATTTATCGATGGTCAAGTTGTTCAGTCTACACAACCAGGTGAGTGGGAGGAGATTCCTAACTCTCAGGCCCATTTAGGTTCAGAATGCAGAAAGTTGGAGACACCGAAAAATCAGTCGGTGGTTTTCTGAACCCAGCTTGAATTAATATCAATCCTAATGATATACATGTGGCAAAGTTTCGAAATGACGAAACCCGAACCAAGAAAGTTGACTACCGAACAAGGAGCATACGGGAGTGACCCCTTTTCGGTCGTAGTGGACGATGCTGGACAGCATTTGGAAATCTCCAACCGGACCAGTCCAAGTTGACTATCAGGAAAGTGTCATTTTGCCCCGGAATGGATTTTCAACGAAACGCGCATACCGAAAGAGTTTTGGATGACACTGAACAATCCAGCTCTCGTTCACTTCAAGGTCAAATATGGCCTGCAGATAATGTTAAACAAGACCTATGGCAGGTGAGGCGGTACCATCCAAGATTCGGTAGGGAATTTAATGCATTTCAGTCGTTCAAAGAGAGCGTTATGCGCCCGGAAATCCGATAAAACAGTACGATCAGCTCTCTTCATAAAAGGACAACAGGACTCATCCAGGAGAAATTACAGTGGAAGTTGCTTCGAGCTCTTAACAGAACATTCCTTTGGGTAAAAAGGGACCACCGAGAATGCTGCAAGCTAAAGAAAACGATTAATTTTTACCTGCCTATAACCTAAAGACTTCATCCTGGTCACTGCTGGTAGTTCGGTCATTATCGAAAGGGAGGTCCATAACAATAAGCAAAGGCTGAGAATGGAAACCAAAACATAATCAGAGACATGAACAAACAATCCTGAGAGATGTCTATACATCCGACAACTTCGTTATTTTTAGCTTTTTAAGTAGTATTAGCAACATGACTAAAAAGTTAGTAGTAAAGTTAAGTCTGGAAATTCGATTCATCATCTTCATCACCATCCGATATAAGTACAGCGCACCAAGACTTCCCCAGTGTCACTCCTTAGACCCTCAGAGACATGTTCGTCTCGCAGCATGACTTTGCACTTTGTACGACCGAGGCAAATGTCAAAGAACTGGGTCGACTCGGTCAGCTTTTCTAGTAGTGCTGCTTGCGCTTCCCGTACTTCATCAAAGATGAGAAAAACGTCGTCGACAAGCTGCTTACTCGAAGAGATCTGAACACCGGAGCTTCGGACCAAATCCACTGTTCGCCTCACTACTCCAGCAAGTATGAAGTTTCTTTTTTAACGGAGATAATTTGTCGAATACCACTGCTTGTAGGGAAGCTTTTGGAAAGATCTCTCTAGACTTCCACGCCCCCACAAGCATGCGAATACAAACAGCGTAGGATATTCACAATTTTTTTGGAATGCCGTGTTGAGGAAGCGTGTTGAAAAGAGATAACTAATCGACAGAATTCGGACGAACACCAAGATTGTAAGGTGCCTATACACTAACGCTTGACGGAGTGTGAAGATGTGACCCACACATCCCTTCCAAACCGGAACTGTATGATAGATTTTAATTGTTGAGTTATATTCACTTGTTGCACACCGTTCGCTTTGGTAGTTCTCTACATAGGACAGACTGAATATCGACCTTCAAAGACATCAAATTCTTCTGCAAACTACCGCTGCCAAACAAAAATCGTAGGAGACCGAACACGGTGAATTTAACTTATCAATCGCGAAAAGCTTTCATTGGTACATCTAAAAAGTTGAAACGGGGGACCCCGACTGAATCCCAGCTGAAACTCTTCTTACACCGGCCACGATCGATTTCGTTTCTTTTTGGAGCTGATCAGTTTATAACGTTTCCGAACTCTTACTTGGACCTTAGGTGTACAAAATTCACGAACCACGTTCGTTTGCACATGAATTTGGTTTTAACGGAAAACTCAACCGAATCCAAGCAGAATCTCTCCTTTATAGTATTCTTCAGCCGAACGGGTTTCACAAAGGCCGGAAATTTTGCCTAAGTTGGGTTCAAGTAGAATGAAACCTTGGGGATTGCGTCCACCCGAATAACCCCAAGAAGAAGGTAACCGGTCATGATCTGTTGAAGGTTTTTTAAGTAAACTTATGAATGCTCATCCCAAAAAATATTTACGTCTATACATGTGTCGCGATATCTAGAAACATGTGACGGTCTGTTACAACGCATTCAGCTGCTCAAAGACATCATAAACGAGAGATTCAGCTGGGTTCCAGATGAATCTCCCGTCGAAACCAAATTGGTACGCAAATGAGTGTATTTCCCTAATTTCGTGCAATTTGGGTTCAAGTAGAACATAAGGTTGACGGGTACTTGGGGACTGCGCCGACCTGATGAGCCCCAGGAAGAACGAAACCGGTCGTGGACTGTCGAAGAAATTTCAGCAACCTTCTGAGTAGTGCATAAAGTTTTCACTTCATACTTATTTCACGCATACTAAAGGGTTAGGGAATCCCATCAACGAGATAAGGGTCTCAGTTTGTGCTATCATTCAGCTTTCTTGAGGAACCAATAACGATGCTCGATTGGTACTAGCTAGCCAGCTGCCATTTAATAAACTAGAACAAACATCATCCGCACCTTCTTGCTTAAGATTTGCTACTCCTTGTTACCATGACCAAAAAAAACAGGTTACTTTTCAGCTGTCCTTACGCAAAGTACCGTTCAAGTAACGTTCGAATGACCCCGCGTGTAAGGTTTTTTTTAGCATGTGTGCAACAATCAGTAATCAGGAGCTTATCCGAAAGATGTTATTACACTTGAACAAAACGTGATCAGTGCCTAATTCTTCGGACTTCTTGTGCTGTTATCAGAAAGATCAAAACGTGCGGCGCGCGCGCACACACACACACGGTCAAGATCTCTACTGACCTACCTAGCATTTAGGTCGTTTGTGTGTGTGTGTCGAAACGAACCGGGTGTTGACCGCGGCATCGTGTCAGACGAGCATGAATTCTGAGAAAGCACTGCTTCGCATCTCCCTCCCCCCACCGTCTGCGAGGCTGAGCCACTGACAGTGAGCGTGGCCCCCCTTGGCATCCGAAGTTGGCACCAATATAAGCAGACTAGAACTGCATGGAGCGACAAGTGAACAGAAATTTCGCCACTGAATTCCAAGAAAGAGCAGCGCAGACGGAAAGGACGTAAAATGAGTGAGTTCAAAGTCATTCTACAGTATACCTCACTCAATAAATTATGTGAGTGATTATTGTTTACTCCACGGTTTACTCAGCATTTCCTAAGCAATAGCTCTCAGAAGACACCTAGTTTTCTCAGGTGTCCAGCAGAAAGTAATCTTGTGCTGAATTTTTGGTGTAATCTTTTTGGTAACATGAAGGACACAGAAAATATGCGTGTTTGAGTATGAGGACGGTAGTGTGGACATTGAAGATTCATATTTCAGGACCATAGAAAGCGAACTGCTTAAGTATCGCTAAAGTTTACGGCAAATTATCGACTTTAGTGTCAGCCTTTCTAGTTTGGCTAGAGTTTAGCTTGCATGCTTGCTTGTAACTCTGCCTAGTATCATGCTCATGTTATGATATACAAAATTTAATGTTATATTTGTGTTATCTTGGTGATAGTCCCTGTAAACCGAGCTTGGCGGGTAGCTAGCAAGGGCTTTGTCACCAATTAGGTAGGCATCGTCGCCAACGCACCGATGATGTCTTGTCGATTGTGAGTGAAACATTTTCAAGAAAACTGACGAGCTTGGAGAACCGATCAACGCCCACATGCCTCCTCCTGGAGGGCGCAAACTGCGAGGTGTAATGTGTGTGAATTCGCAGAAAAGATGAGTCCCCGTGACCCCATCTGCGGTTGATTAGAAACGTTGCAGGAAATGGCGGCTGGTCAAAGTCAGTGGTTTATACGTTGTCAGTTTCTTTGCAGATTGTTCGATTGAAAGTTCGGAGGTGTAGGTACCTCAGAGTGCTTGTGGTAGGCTGGCATCAGGTTCCCTCACTCGCCAATGTGATGATGACTATGATGACGATGATGATGATGACGATGACGACGATGAGGAGAATGGGGATTGATTTGATCGATTGTTTGGCTACAGAGATACTGCCCCGTTATTCCTCACACAGAGCACTTTGAAAATTCAGGATATGTTCTTTGTTTTGCTCGTCTGGTTTGTTGCCTTAACCCAGGAGGTGTGTGCCTAACCGGCGGCTTTCGTTTTATCGTAGGTTACATTCCTATCAGTCTAAAGTACGTAATTCATTTGAGCATTCAGGGTCGAACTCATCTGTACTCCCTGCAACTACACTACTCTCATGATCAACCGCTAAGTTTCGCTGTGATTGACTCTGTAGATCAAGGGTGTGTTTATCAATCCTCTCATATTTTCAGATATTTTCATGAGTGTCCCTCTACTATCGAAAGTACGCCCCAAATCCGGTTGTCTCATCTATGTGTGTGTGTGTGACAAGCTTGCTCTCTTACCTATTCTGGAAATGTACGCTATCCCAAGCTACCTATGCTTTCAAAGAATCAACCTACCGTTAGCTCTGTTTTGGCCCGTCGTTGCTCTCTTATGGATGTTTGCATTGGTTTTATTTTGAATTCGTGTACTTTTGCAGTGCCTTTCCTTGTAGGAATTACTTGTTTTGGTTGAATAGATAACTGGCGGTTTGTCGTAGTTTTTGGACGCAGCAATAGATGAATTTCGAACAGGGTCTGTTGCGTTTTTAATTGTCCGCACCCAGGTTAATCCTACTTGCCTAAAGCTTGACGAAATGAGGAACCATTTGTCTCAAGTAGAATAGCATGTGACGGTTACCCTCTGAGAGGTGCTCATGAAGTCGTCACTTGTCCTTCCAAAGACAAGGTTTGCCAGATTTCTTGAAGGATTCAACTGAGCTTGACAACAATTTCATGGAGCTCACCATGAGGTAGCCGGCACCATCATCATCATCGCCATCGCTTTCGAGATAGCGAAATGCTAAACGTTTCCTCGTAAGTAGCCAAGTGATGCCTTTGTCGTCACCATCATCATCCTCATCGACAGCAACACATCAGTGTTCAACAGTGGTATTTGGCCGTCCTAAAGTGGCACCTTCAAATCAATGGGAACCCTGTGAGAATTACTCAGCATGTAAGTGACAGAAACAAAAATATTTCGGACGCTTCCAAGGAAAGCTTTGCCATGTGTATCTCGTTTGCCCTTTCTTAGTCTCAAGCACGTGGTCGGGCGGATTCTCGCTTGAAATTATTCTGTTTAGCAATCATTTTCAACTGTGTGGGTAAACAATAAGACACAGAACTTAATTGCGACGGCTGTCGACAAACTGGGATGGCAGGAGATTGACAATATTTCTGTTGCCCCTGTTTTGGAAACGAGGAGGAGGAAGACCTTTAATTCTACTCACCTCAATCTCTGTCAAAATACCCATGTTCTGAGAGATTTTTGTGTGATTGGGGATGCTAGAAGAGTGTGCACCATAGACGTGTTGAATTCCACTCCTTTTAAGGAATGGCATTCTGTCACTTGCCAGTATGATAAATATTTTTTTAGCATGAATTTTTGACAGATAATGACCTATTTTGCACACCAGAATTCTAGATCTAAGTTCGACCTGGTCTGGTCATGTTTGCAGTTTGGATATGATCACATTTGACCTCACCCACCGCCCCGACCCGTTGTTAGCTGTTCACATCTTGAGAATGTGGAGTGACACAGTGTGCAATTACGTAACCGGTTGAGAAAGACTGCTGAGCAATTTAGCTTCAAGTCACTCGACTTGGATCTGTTACGTAACCTCACCAGACTGACATTAGTTCGGTCGATCCACCATGTCTCTTCAACTCGGTGTTGGGGTGCAAATTGCATGACACCTAGCATTATCTAAGTGGCCGAAACAGACCATCATGTTAAACGAAAACACAGAAGGGTGTGTGTTGTTAGCAGCGGCTAGTGAACTGCATTCACCTGACCTAACTGAACTTGTGAGTTCATTTCACACCTATCGAAACAGTGTCTGTTTACAGGTCACAGATTTTCATAATGCAAAAAATGAGGGAGTTAAAATCTTTTCACTAAATTTGACATGGTCCACCAGATTTTACATAAGTTTCCGGAAAAGACATGGGGGTCGAATAGCGATTAGGATCCTAGTGAAGGTGGTATATCAATGCAAAAACAGACCATGATCAAATAAGTTCCAGCTGAAATGAACAGCCCCCCCACCAGGATGTCATTCAGTGGATCTTTAAAGTGAAATATTCGGATCAGATGGAGACTAACGAAATGCTGGAAAGTGACGAACATTATGGCGGAGTTATTGCCGGTGAACGATGGGATGTTGGGACACATTGGTGACTCAGCTTACCGATGACACTGGCAGATGGTTCAATCATACATCTAGGGGCGTCTCTGCATCAAAACGATTTCCCTCGATGCGTAGCTGCACAGTCTCGGAGCTAGTTCATCATGCCAGCGCCTAAATCTCCCTTGCTCTCCAAAACTGTAGCAGCTGAAACTAAAGTGTACTTGCTACATGGTTTATAGCTGATAAACTGAAAGAAGCATTTGCAGCACATGGGATTCCGTTCTCGATTTCCCGAGGCATCCACAGAATCCCTACAAGATAGGTCATCGGATGGGGACCTGAAAAGCACCGTCCCTCGGCCCCCAAGTTGGAAGAATGGAACATTTGTGGCAAATTGTTCTTCATAAGTTGGGCCACTGGGTAGTCTCTTGTCGACCACCGCTCTAGGTACCTAGGAATCTCAGAGTTGAGAGTTCCTCCATTCAGTCCTATCAGAGTGCTGACAAACAGCTTTGTCGGGAGTCCTCAGCATTGCAAATTTCACCAAACTACAGTAGGGAATCGCGACCTCCGACCGTCTGGTCAGTGCTTGAACGCTCAACTGTTCGGCCTCCTGGCTGGACAGCAGTGTCACTTAGCCTGCCAATACACAACCACATGATGTAGCTTCTGTGACTGAAGGCTGGGCGGTGCTATAACCTGTCTGTCTTGTCCTCTGTCCTCGTGCCCATTTCTTTTAATCGACCCACGCATTTTGAGCCGAGATCTGTGAGTTAACATCCTCTCAGTTTCTGAGGAATCAGTTTTACCTTGAAGTGCCATCGGAGAACTGGGCCAGATGATTTCTTCCCAACGTTGCTCAAACATCAAGGGAATCTTTGTGTTCCCATTTGGCAAAGTCGTCCGTACGTACTTGAGGACAAGGACGTTTGAGAGAACTTGGACAGACGTTCGTTGCACATGTTTTCGAAAAATTTCCCGAACCATATTTCATGTCTCACAACTGTCCAAAACTCAGCTACTGATTCAAGTTATATTGTGACGCTCATCTTCAACAGTTGAGAAGCACCAGGAAGATTTTTGTCCTGAGGTAGGGTTGACTGACAGCAGCACCACAAGTATCGCCGGCCAACAATCGAGATTCCTCTCGTCTCTCAAAGTTCGTAAACTAGGTGAGGTCAGCGTACAGTAAACTGCTTAAAGCTTACTCAACCTCAAAAGCTTGTCTCGGGATGGACACGCGACTTTTAACAGAATATTACAGAGTCTTCAAGACGTTTTGATTTCCGAATCGGTTTCGACAGGTCGGTGGCAAAACAGTGCTTCGCAAAATCTCATCTGTCGCAATAAGTGTATAATGGAATAAAATGTGACAACATGTAGGACTGGTCGCATCGTTTCTATGGAACAAAACTGCAAAGTGTCTGACCCATAACACCAACGTGAGAGCGACACTTGGGTCATTCTGCGCTCACAGTACAGGTTCGAATCGATTGACGAATATTGCCCTCATGACCGTTAGTCGCTGTGCGTGTTTTATCCGTGCTATGAACTCGAAAGAGGGTCAAAGTTCACCTGTGTGTGATTAAGCCTCGACCAGAGGCCTGGTAACAGGTCATTTGATTTGCAACTCCTTTCTAGTTAAATCGGAATCAACCGACAGTTACCGATTCGTTGGATCAGGTGATGTTCTGTTCGCGTCCCTAGCCTTCGCTCAGTTCTCCCAGTGACTTTTCTGAAATTACGGTGTGACTTGCTAGCCGACGTTGCTGGAGAGCATTCTAGTGGGTGGACATTGCTCTCACTTCACCTGGATGGCTCGCTCTGAACGCCGAGTTCTCAACCGCGCTCTTATCATCGATTAATACCCAGCACTCGCTGTCAACCATTCGGAGGTTTCAATTTCAGCTTGTTGGCTTTGAATATGCAGGTAACCTTATTGTGACAAACTCTACTGGATCAAAATATCATTACACGCCTTTTTACTATCCCTGTTTTAGACATTCAGCAAGACACGGTTGAGAAACATGTCGAAAATTCTGCAGATGTTGCCAGTCACGAGGTGATCCCTGACGAGTCTTCGTCCGCACAAAACCAGCGTTCACCATCGAACCTGAATATCCGCATACAACAGAATCGGAATTCCAAATTCCTGCTTTGTCGTTCGAACGTGAACAAGCGGATAACAACTCGAGTGGATCGCAGACTTCGGCGAGCCAACACAATTCGACAAACAGTGGGCCATCATCGAGGCGAAAACGCAGACAGGACTGGTGTCGATGGCCGGTGTGTGAGAATTCCGCTTGACGGGGAAGTGTTCCGTCATGGGATCTCTTAAGAACGCGGAAGGAGTGTGCATGTATGCTCATGTCGGCCCCACAGCAAACATACCGGTGACCACCGAAGGTGAAGTCCGAGTGTGCTTCGACTCGATGGGTTTAACAGAAGTGAGTATGTGTGAGAATGTTTGAACACGTGACTGCTAGAATGCGGCATATTCGAGGGACTAACAAAAACCACATTAGCACAACAATTTGGTTTTCACGGGGAGACAAGTGAATGCTAGCTGAATCTCAGGTTTGTGAAATTCTTCGGGTGAAAGTGCTCCACAGTTTGTAGGATATTCGAGATGTCGCAGTATAGTTTCATGAAACAAACCACTCGTAAGATGTTTGAAAACTCTTCAACAGGTTTCCCTTCTTGGGACTCATCAGGCTGATGCGGTCTTTGAGTGTCTATCAATGCTTGAAACAATTGCACGAATTCCCAAGCACTGAGCGACTTGTCTTTCGTGGGAGATTCGCCCGAATCCCTCATTTATGGAGTTAGCTACGGTATGAGACTGAATGATTGAAAATCTTTTTTTCGCATTTACGTATGATGTGGTGCAAGACAGTGAAATGCAATATTGAATTGTGCAGCAAGATAGAATACGTGTAGAACAGAACACTTTGTTAGGTTACAGCACACGACGTTTGAGCATTGGTGTCTCAACAGTATTGGTCGTATCTGGTGAGGACATCGGACGAGCAGTGCTTAGGTGGGCCAGATGGTTTTAGGGAGAAGCAGACCTCCCAATATCAATGAATTACTCACGCTTCATTGGATACTCCGGTTAGGACGAATACTCCACAAGTACCGTCTGGTTCGCAGCACTCTCTTCGCTCAGATTTGTCCCGAGTGCAAGTTAACGGGGTTAAGATGGGCACCTCAAGGCGCTGCCTTGAAGAATTCAACTGAAACGCAGGTAACTGGCAAATTTAACGCCTTGTGGGTTAAACTAAACTTCACATTTCAATGGGCGGTCAAACATGCTGTGATACGTATTTTCGTGTTTCAGCCAATTTGATTTCAACCTATGAAACAGACCGTAAACTTCATGTTAGGCATTTGAAAATTGGACCACCGTCTTATAGTCCATGTTTACCCCAGCCATTTTTATCCCGTTTCCCAACAGGTTGCGTGTTCACGCGCCGAATGCCACTTCTATCACCCACCCAAACCAATACGCGATCAGATTGTGTCTCGAAGGCATGCACAATATCTGAGAGAAAAAGTCCTCAAGCTTGGTTCAACCAACGCCAGTCTGTCTGCTTCATTCGCTCCAAATGCAAAAACAAACCACGTTGTTCACCAGCCAGTTCATCCGTCGGATTCCAGACTGAGCCTGCCCGCAAATTTACAACAAAACGAGCTCACACTTCCCTTGTTAACCCAGTGGAACAACACAGCATTCAATGTTCTACTGGCACACAGTCTGCAAGCAAACAGTCGATATCCGATCACTTCTGGTGAGTGGTCATCAGTTGAACCGAACCCCATGAATGCACCAACCACAGTGCCGTTCACTCAACCAGTAACGGCGAACAACAAACTACCGGGAATAGAATCTTCCGATATCTCCAATCCGAATACAGCTACACTCAAAAGATACTTTAACGGCGTCTTACTGCCCAACGTTCCGTGCACGAACCCCACATTTCCACCCCCGACAGGTCCACTATACGATCCGAATACGCGCCAATTCAACCTGCCTCTAATGCCATATCAAACGATCTACGAACCATCCAAATCACTCAACCTAAACCTGCTCAATGTGCTGCTCAATATGCAAACTCAAGCTGCAGGCATCCCTCCGATTACCGTGAACGATTACTTACAACAGACAACAAACCCCACATGCCCTTTTCAACTCGATATTCTATACAACTTACAGCAACAGGTGAGTTTTGTGTGGCAGCGGACTTCACTACTTGCAAGTGGTAAGCGAAATACGACGAGTGGCTTCGTCTTGTGTGTCCTGTTGTTAATCGGTAGGTAATATGAATACAGATATCGCTTTGACCGCTGGACCTGGGTGTCATTCACCTGATATTTGGAAGTAGGTAGAAGACGTTGTTGTGGCTGATTTTTGTTCATTGAAGCATGGAATTCACATCGGAAGAGATCTGCCGAAATGTCTCGTTCGGGTCTTCTGGAAGTTGTAAACGTTGATGCTGACAGCCGACAGCAAGACCATCCTTATCGTTTCAGAATGGTTTAGTAAACAATCGTAGTTTTGACAGAAAGGCTTCTCCAGGCAAAGTAGTGGACAGGTTACAAATTTGGCTGAGTTTTATGACCCATAGAGAATCACTCAGCAACGTTTCTTTCAACTAGCACATCGGGTCAGTGCGTCAGATGTGTGCCCCGTTATAAACTCATCGATTGTTTGCCAAAGCCCTCTGAGACAATGATTTCTCGTTCGCTTCCAAGCATTCTCAGGCAACAGTGAGGGCTGTGCTGTTGTGTGGGTGCGAAACGGCCTCCGCGGACAGATGACGTGAGATGTCTTCAGGTTTTTGACAACCGATGCCTCAGAAGCTTTGCTGGTGTGGATGACGTCAGCGTGTTACTAACGAGGTAATTAGAAAAGTGGTATGTGGTTGTGCGGCAGACACTTCAATCGCGGATAACGTCCAATATCATCAACTGCGGTGGATTTGTCATGTGCTACGTGCCGAAACACCATCTACCGAGACGAGTGTTGTTATCCGTGCCTCCTTCAGAATGACGCGAACCGCGAGGTGGGCAACATGACTTGGCAGAAGGTCGTGAAAGAGATCAGGAAGATTTTTGTGTTGTTGGTGTTGCAGGCCTTCCAGGATGGGCTCGCCGTGACGCCGTCTGTACTTGGCTGGAGGCGTTGCAAGAAAGACGGCTAATCGATATGAGTGGATTTCGTGCTCTCAGTTGCTTCCCAGATTGTCTGATTGAGCGCTTGCAGGCGTGGGCACATCAGAATACTTGACGTAGGCCAGAACTAGGCCTCCTCCGCCACGCACTCTTTTTCTCTCCTTTTCATTCTAGGGCTTTAAACAAAATTATGGTGAAGTATCAGTGAAGAATCAGTGTCAACACTGGTGTTGCTGTCTATGATAGTGATGATGATGATGATGATGATGATGATGGTGATGATGAGGATGATGATGATGTGCTCAGTGGTTAAGGCGCCAACTTACTGGCCGAAGTCTGCGGTTAGAAGCAACTCGGGCATCTCCTATCTGGGTTTGGGCGGCCTGATCGTCTCTCAACACTCTTGCTTCCTTCGCGTAGTATTGCACCTAGGCATCGACAGAGTATTACAGCGGACCATCCGAAAGACCTAGGTTACAAATGATATCAAGGGAGATTTTGATTCGTTTACAGTAAGTTGGTTAGTGTAGTCGACGTCTAGCTCCATGCCACCCCTGGAAGTAAGAATGCTGTGGTACAATCCAATCCAGAAGTAGTAAAGTTGACGAGGTTGGATTCGAACCAAGAACCATCAGGCTAATAATTTCCCACCTTCATCACTGACCTGTCTGCTGCTGTTGTACGCCTAATCACTGAACGTTCGCTTGTGCCCATTCTCTGTTTACAGAATATGATGTGTGGACTTCCGATGAACAACGCTTGGATGAACGGAACAGACATGTTCCTACCCACATCACCATACCAAAATTCGTTGACTTTTCTCAAAAACCCAATTTACCCATACAAAACTTTCCATTTCCGGTAGCTCAGCACCCGATTGTGCAGAAGAACATCATGCCATTTACGGACATGCTCCACACCGATCCAAACATCTTAGCATTCGGACAGCTGCTGAGTAACCCACCGAATAAATCGTCGCTGTCACTAGAACAACCTAACACATTTGTTGCTGTTTCATCTACCAACTTGCCTTCCGGACGCGCCACACAAACAACGAGTGCATGTGTTCAGGAACCGCGTTCGTCTTTGTTAAATCTGATGCAGATATCGAATGGGCCAAATTGAACCCGAGGATCGATTTGATTATTTGTCTCCTAACCCTCTGTGATGAAAGCGTTACACCCGTCCGCAAACGAAACCCATTTTATCCAATATATGTGTTGTTGCACCTGTATTATGTAAACCACCACCGTCCTCCACTTCAGTGTTACATGTCACACAGATTGATAAATTTTGTCGTATTAAACAAAAGACTTTACATTCCGCATTGGTCTTTTTGTCCACAAGCAACTGTAGAATAGGAGAAATCGGTCGTTGTTAATTCCGCTCAATTCAGCAAGATCTGTCTGTCGTTTGCGCGAACCCAGTTCCGACAGCTGCAGAATGTAACCAGATCACCTCCGCTTTGATTCCCCCTATAGCTCTGCCATTTCTCCTCAATAGGTCCAAGGTTTACTTCGCCGCGTTGATCAGTGTGCAAAGCTGAGACCTGAATGTAGCTGAACGTACTTTGGTGCCACTTTCCTCCAAAGACTGCGAACAGACCAGTGAAATACGCATAGTAGCGAGCTGAACAAATTCGCGGGAATTCTAACCCATATCTGGTTGTTTATTTGATTCAGACTGAAGGCTCTGCGAGAGCTTACTGACCCACAGGGAGGGAGCCAGTAATTTTTACGGAGGCCTCTGGGATCATGTCATAATATGTCTACCGTATATTTACGTAACACACTACACATAAGGTTACTGAAATTTCGTCGACAGGCCACGATCGATTACAGCCTTCTCGGAACTCATCAGGTAGGCGCAGTCCCCGAGTTTCCGTCAACCTTATGTTCTACTTGAACACAAATCCGACTGATTTCGATAAATGCACTCATTTGCAAAACAATTTGGCTTTGTGAGGGACTTACCCCGAACCCAATACATCTCTCGTTCGTGATGTTTCCAGGCAACTGAATGTGCTGCATAGGAAAACCTGTGGGAAACTTGTACATCGAATCCGTATTTTGTGGGGTGTAATCAAACTGTGCGAGAGTGTCAAATAGGACTTGGGGTGTGGCACCGGGATCCACATCACGTAGTTACACGTGTTGACTGGTTCCTTGAGCAACGAATTCTCAGATGGGAGTTTCACTCATTGGGGAGTTTTGTTATTTATCCGAGCTACTCATAGATTGTTAGTAGTATCGAGATTCCAGAGTTTAATGGAGCTCAGCCAGTCTATGCTGCCAAGAGACAATTAGTTTCGTTTTTCTTCTCAAGGTAGTACTTATCATATCGATTGAAATGGGACGGAACTCTAAAACTCGTGAGCTTTGAACAGCGTCCCTTCACGAGGAGGAATAACCTGAACCAAACACTTCAAGAAGCACAGTGCATTCGAAAACATTGGCGGTAGTGGTTGATGCACATGAAAATAAAGCTATTCCCGAAGAACACTCGATGATTGCAAACGATTGACAAAAGACTCAGCTGAATCCCTATAGGATTTTGTAAGTTTCCCGTTAAAACCAAATCAGTTTATAAATGTGTGTATTTCGCGAACTTCATATTATTTGAGTCCATTTAGAAGCGAAGATTGACGAAATCTTAGGGATGGCACATATCTGGTAGGAACAAGACGGGTTAAACCGGTCGTGCGTTTTCGAGGCGTAGTCAGCAACCTGGTGAGTAGTATAATACGTCTACATCTTACGCTTGAATTCGGCAAATTTCACGGTCTGACTGAAACCAGGCAGATTTTGTTTTGTTTCCACCTCCTATTAAAGACAAATGAGCTTGTTGTAACATTAGTTCAGTGTCACAACAGCACTACATTGACCGTAGTGGGATATCAAAACATCAAGGTTCGACGGTCGTTTTGTTATCCAAACTCCGTCCGTAAGTGAATATAAATGGAGACCAGTCTTCCACTTTCGTGCTCCTTCGCTTTAGGTTGCGTTTGAATTCTGGACAAGGAATACTTTGGAGTTTCCAAAAAAGAAATCGAGGACATGACGAAGCATTTTAACGTCAACATGCGTAGGAAATCACATCGATGTTACCTTACACAAAAGAAACCACACCTCACTCCGCTTTCGGTCTAGCTGAGGTCTGAATTTCACAGAAGTTTGTGCGAAAATCAAAACTGAGTATGAATGTGGGTGATTTCAAGATGAAACTTACTAGCGTGACCAAACTGTTGTACGGTCCCACTGAAAACGGCTCACGTCCGTTATCCTACGACAGGCAAACGAAATGTGGAAAGCGCGTGTTAATCTACACTCATCAATTTCGGTTGGCCGAGTTTGTTTCAAAGGACCCAAACCTAGTCCGTCGATCGCGTAGGAGGTAAATTCGTTCCGAAAGTTTTCAGTTTGAGCACAACAAATGGCTGTTTTCCTCACTTGACCACCAAATTGAATTCAGCAGCAAAGTGGAGGGTTGTTGATGGCAAAGACTATGAAAGTATTGTTGCGAAGCCATCTCCCTAAAACATTCTTCCGGAAAACTTAAAAAATGCACGCCAACCATGACGCAAACCACACGACACAATGTCAAATGCCAGACGGTCAGTGGGTGGGTTGCTGGGTGATCAGACTCACCAGGTGTATAGGCTAGAATGCCTGCTGGCTTGTAAGCCAATGCAGAATGGGTGAGGTGATCCAGTAGGTTGGATAAAGCTGGTGGGCTAGCATAGTTGTATTCACAAGTCGTGACAATAATGCGATCGTCTTGTGATACGAGGTGCACCAAATCGGCCAACTCCTACGGAGCTTGGTTTTCCGGATCGGAGTAGAATCCCCATGGGATCTGAAGCAGTGGGAGGTGAATATTCAATGGATCTGTTAAATTTTAGAAAGGAGGGAACATGTCTTCAAAATACACAGCGTGACGGAAGAATGGCTACCCTGAAAATCCGCCGTATTCCCATTTCACTCACAAAATGGTAATAGTACAAAAAACACATGGATTTATTTTTAGCTCACCGCTTCATACCAGGAGTCAAGGATTGACAGATTTGCCGTCAAATTTTTGTTCTTCACAATGCAGCTTAACTGACTATGAGACTTTTCTGCGTCTCAGTTCTTCGGATGAATGTACACCCCCGAGGGTGTTGCATTCACACCGTCATAAGTGGCCACAGCGGCTTTTGCAGTCATTCCATTAGACTCGTTCAGCTGTGCGTAGCTGCCACGCAACTGGAAGGAAGTATAAAGACTGAGATTCTGTCAGGTTGTCTGAACCTAAACAAGAGCAGTTGACGTGCAGAGGTCGGTTTCGAACCATGGACCTTGGGGTCAGTAAGTTCGTGTATTCACCACTAGTCTATCCTGAGCTCGAGTCCTCTGAACTGTCAGCAGCATACTGCCCGAGCATGGTGCAAACACTGCACATGATTGAGTGATGTTCAGGAGAAGGAGTCAGAGAAGGGAGTGGAGGTATTTCCAAGGAACCTATCAGATATATTTATGTTTAAGTCTACCGCGTCACACCAAGAGTCAAAGTTGGAGTGATTTGCCGTCAACTTTTTGTTCTTCTCAATGCAGATTAACTGACTGTGACACTGCCTGAGTCGGAGAAGAGAGTGGAGGTTTTCCCAAGGTGCCTGTCAGAGAGCCAAGAGGAGTTGATGGTGGACTATTTTGTTTGTCGGATATTTGCAGCGAGACGACTTCATCCGAAGGCTATACTCCGCTAGACGGCATTAGGGATTGATTAAACCCACATAAAATTCATAATTTTGAGTTAATCATTGGGTCCGAAATATGAGTCGAAACACCTCTGCCCTCAATTTACTGTAATCAATAAAACCGATCCTGTTAGTAGTATAAAGTATTGAGAAATCTGAACACCATAATGGTGATGGAACTTCACTGCATCTCAGAGGATCTTCTGCAGGTTTAGAGATTAGAAAGCCCTGTACGGTTGTCCCATCCCTCTATACCATGAACTCGGAAAGCCTCTCTCTTTTCCATAAACGTCACCGGTGAATGCAACCTGAAGCCCGCACTATGCGCGCAAATCGCGTATTGTGCGAACGACCTCAGCAGTCTAGCCAACTGCAACGAGTCCACTGAGATAGGGCTCACTGAAACTCGGTCAAGCGATGGTAAGTGTTAGCTAGAACGGGTCCAGCTGCAATCTGTGTTGGAAATCTTTGAGAAGGCGTCAGCAGCGGGAACCGGTTACAAGGAGAGCAAAGAATCTCCTGTGACAGTGTCGAGCAGTGGCTGACTAAATACGTACAGTTGTGGTGTACGGTGCTACGGTTACCATGAAACCATGGTTGGCTCAACACGATCACCGATGGTCGTATCGGAAACGTCGGACAGACAGAACCGAACGTCACCAGCATAGCTCCTTCCACAGGTTGCCATGCTACATCCACCTGCTCGCTACCAGAAATCTATTGTTCAAATATGGAGAGTTGTTGTTCTAGCTCAGATCGAAAATGTTGAGCTACAGTATTTCTTCAAAGGTGGTGGATTGACACGCTTCTTGCTGACTTACGAGGCCCTAAGGGGAAACAAACTGTCAGGCGTGCACACACCATTGGGTGATCGGAATCAATCTGTGCAACCGAGAAGAAACGGAAGTCTTGAATTGTGGCTGCCCACCGATGGTTTGCACTTGGTCGCCTCAAGATCACGCGATGTCAGCTTTCATGTTGAAAATTCGTACTAGCCACAGACAATTGATGATCAGCATACAACTGGAAATGTCGCTCTCCGCTGTCTGTGCAACTATCATCGACTCAGAATCTCCCACCCAGCTGTGATTCCAAGGAGCTCAGAAAACCGAGTGAGCCCGGATGATTATCCTTATTACCGTCAGAGCTGCAGTACGTTGGGACACACGTCGACACCAAAAACAGGTCCTGACTTCTATGTCAAGAGGCAGTGAGCTTGATTGAATTGGGTAACCGAACGGCGAAAAGACGACTGCTCACTGGCATACAATCCGACAAAGCGCGTTCATCTCTGGGGCTCAGGGCGACTCCTAAGCCCTATATTCCACGAGTAACCTCTTCTGGGTCACCGGACACACGGAATGAAATAGGAAAGTGCTGAGTGGGTCCTTGGCGTTTTGAGATGCACAACTACACTTGGGTCTTGTGTGCCTGGATGTGTAAGGTCTCGGCCAACGTTAGAACTCCTATGTATAGAGGATGTTATGGATTTAGTAAGGCGTTATTTTGTTTATTGTTGATAGGAAGCGGGATGCATAAGGCCCGTCCGTCAGAAAACTAACGGGCAAATGACTCAGCAACGTTTGTTTATGTGGTGGGAAGGGTTTGTGAGGGACATCGCTGGACAAAGAACTGTGCGGGCAAATGACACTTCCCGGTTACCCAGATCGAGGAAGGGTTTGATTGAAGTACCTCACCTTGAGCCATTTACCCATGAGTCTGACCCACAAGACAGTGGGAGAATGTAGCGCTTTGTTCGGGAACACTTACCCTAGCTTCTGAAACAAGTCTGATCTGCGAGGCAGCGGGTGGTAAGGTTTACTTTGGAGACCCTGCTCGGAGCCGGTGAATCAACAGTCCGATCTGTTCGGCTCAAATAGCCTGGCCTTACCCGACGGTGCAGCTAGTAAGTCATAATTGTCTGACACGCAATGCAGCTGTGCAGAGCAGAAAAGCACCAGACTCTTTGGTTTTAAAATTATTTCGACCGTACTGAATAATTCGCCGGCAATGACGGTGAACTATTGGCTGGTCAAAATGTGTGGTCTTTGGGTTTGACCTGTTCTAACCCTTCCTTCTTTGGAGGAAGGCAGCGTAGCTGTTTCCATGTGTGCGTGTGTGTGTGTCGAAACGAACCGGGTGTTGACCGCGGCATCGTGTCGGACGACCTTGAATTTTGAGAAAGCACTGCTTTGCACATCTTCCCCCCCCACGCGCCTTCTGTGAAACTGAGCCACTAACAGTGAGAGTGGTCCCCCCTTGGCATCCGAAGTTGGCACCAATATAAACGGACTAGGACTGCATGGAGCGACAAGTGAACAGAAATTTCGCCAATGAGTTCCATGAAAGAGCGGTGCAGACGGAAAGGACGTAAAATGGGTGAGTTCAAAGTCATTCTACAGTATACCTCACTCAATAAATTATGTGAGTGATTATTGTTTACTCCACGGTTTACTCAGCATTTCCTAAGCAATAGCTCTCAGAAGACACCTAGTTTTCTCAGGTGTCCAGCAGAAAGTAATCTTGTGCTGAATTTTTGGTGTAATCTTTTTGGTAACATGAAGGACACAGAAAATATGCGTGTTTGAGTATGAGGACGGTAGTGTGGACATTGAAGATTCATATTTCAGGACCATAGAAAGCGAACTGCTTAAGTATCGCTAAAGTTTACGGCAAATTATCGACTTTAGTGCCAGTCTTACTAGTTTGGCTGGGGTTTAGCTTGCATGCTTGCTTGTAACTCTGCGTGGTGTCGTGCTCATTTTATGATATATATAATTTAATGTTATACTTATGTTACATTGTTGATAGTCGCCGTTCACCGAGCTTGGCGGGTAGAAACAAGAACTGATGATGACTATGATAATGATGATGATGATGACGATGAAAACTGACAAGCTCGGAGAACCGATCAACGGTCACATGCCTCCTCCTGAATGGCGCAAACTGCGAGATGAAGAACGTGTGACTTCGCAGAATCTAGGTGTTGTTTTTGTGCACCTCCTTGCAAGATGGTTCCTCGTGACCCCATCTGCGGTTGATTAGAAACGTTGCAGGAAATGGTGGCTGGTCAAACGCAGCGGCTTACACGTTGTCAATTTGTTTGTGGATTGTTTGATTGACCGCTTGGTGGTGTAGGCACTTTAGAATGCTTGTGGTAGGCATCAGGTTCCCTCAGTCAATGTGATGGTGCTGATGATGACTATGATGATGATGATGATGATGATGATGATGATGATCGATGACGACGATGATGATGATGATGATGTGGAGGATGGCGAGGATGACCAGCAAACACCAGTAGGAACACTCAACATATTTGACACTTAAAAATTCGCTATCCCTCTCTTGTGAACATCTCGACTTTACCGAGACTTGTTTATACGGAATTTCCCCATAAGCTGGGAATCGTTTTAACGACACGTTTTAATGTTGAGGCTTCTCAAAGCTCTTCATTTCTTGGTCAAACGCGCACAGGAATAAAAGACGAGTATTAGGAAACCGTATTTTACCGAGTTCCCTTTACCAGATAGCACTGAAATTCAGTCACAGTTTGAGGCAAACACCTGTTTACCACTTGTGACCTCCCGCGTGACAATTCTGCATATTTGGTGAGTACTGTAATTTGGGGAACAATCATTGGACAAATACTCCAGCAATGGTTGAAGCTTTTCAGTCTCAGGTGTGTGAATATGTCCGTGGAACCCATCAGGTTGATTCATCGAGTGTCCCGTTACTCCTCACACATGCTCCATTGTATTCAGGCAAAAAAAACGCACTTTGAAAATTGAGGATATATTCTTTTGTTTCGGTGCTGCTCCGAGGTTCTTGATTTCTCTCGTCTAGTTTGTTGCCTTAACCCTGGATGTGTATGCCGTAACTAGCGGATTTTGTTTCAGCCTGGGTTACATTCCTATCAGTCTAAAATTGCGTAATTCATTCGGGCATTCAGGATCGAACTCATCTGTACTCCCGGCAGCTACACTACTCATATGATTTTTTCAGTTGCATATCTAACGCTAAGTTTCGTTGTGATTGACTCACTGACTCTGTAGATCAAGTGTGCGTTTATCAATCCTCTCATATTTTCAGATATTTTCATGAGCGTCCCTCTACTATCGAAAGTATGCCCCCAATCCGGTTGTGTCATCAATGTATGTGTGTGTGTGTTACAAGCTTGCTTTCTTACCTATTCTGGAAATGTACGCTATCCCAAGCTACCTATGCTTTCGAACAATCAAACTACCGTTAGCTCTGTTTCGGCCCGTCGTTGCTCTCCTGTGGATGTTCGCATTGTATTTATTTTGAATTCGTGTATTTTTGCAGTGCCTTTCTTTGTAGGAATTACTTGTTTTGGTTGAATAGATAACTGACAGTCTGCCGTAGTTTTTGGACGCAGCAATAGATGAATTTCGAACAGGGTCTGTTGCGTTGTTAATTGTCCGCACCCAGGTTAATCCTACTTGCCTAAAGCTTGACGGAATGAGGAGCAATTTGTCTCAAGTAGAATAGCATGTGACGGTTACCCTCTGAGAGTTGTTCATAAAGGCGTCACCTGTCCTTCCAAACACAACGTTTACCAGATTTCTTGGAGGATTCAACCGAGCTCGACCCACTATCATGGAGTTTAACAACATCATCATCCTCATCGCTTTCGAGATAACGAAACGCTGAACGTTTCGTCGTCACCATCATCATCATCA